>JAODAL010014200.1:0-88315 GCA_025379985.1 Phyllomedusa bahiana
TTACCTAAGGCAGCAACTTGTGGAGCTGGTGGGGGAAGTGTGACGTTAACAGTGATAGAGAGATCAGGGGGAAAGGGATGGGTGGATGGTGGGAAGATGATAAATTTCAGTTTTTCCCCACAGGGAAATCTACCTCCATTTAAATTTTTTAGTCAACCCACAAATTATTTTTTCCCAAAAAATCTGGAAGGATACAATCCTTTAATCAATTGTTTCTTCGTGATCACACTTTGGACGTCTCCCCTTTACGATACAGTGCCAAAGGGTAGGGGGTTAATTAAAACCAAAAAAATAGCATGAGGGATAAAGGGGGACTTCAAACCATTTTTCCCCAAACAATTGCTCTGCACACATTATGTTATCGCTTTACAACCACTTGGGGAACATTACCGTTCAGTATGTCTAACACCCATCTTTTGAAATGTTTGTCCCTCAGCTTGAGAGATTTTCCCACTTAAGCCCTTTTTTTTCCAAAAACGGCAATGATCTCCAATGATGGAGATGTTTTCCTTCACGCACTAACCGCAGATCCAAATTTAAAAAAGGTGATGTGTATGTCCAAACTTTCCTATACATTGCAGTCTATTCCACTACTATTGAGACATGCCTATGTCAAAGATTTAAATGGGGTTTTCAATAACTTTATAAGGAGGGGCAAGAGGCCAAGGAGCAGTCTTAACATAACTGTGTAAGGGATAACTGCAGGGTTAACCTACCTGACATAAGGGTTTACAACATGGCCTGCCTAAGAAGTCATTTTATTGGCTGGATCGAAAGATCTAGTCATCACTCTTCTTATTAATTGGATTCTGACCTGATCTCTCCCCTATACATGACAGCACTATAGCATCTATTGCATACCTACATGGCTAAAATACCTCCACATTCAAAGATGATGGCAACATTAAGGGACACCATAGTCTCATGGAAGATGGTTTGAAAAAAAAATGGGCTATCCCCGTTCTGCCACTTTACAAATAAAAATTAGTAATAAGAGTATCCCACCTGGATGGGTCCCTTCAATTCGTTTTCTCCTTCGAAGTTTCTACTTTTTACAACCACACCTTCAGCAGCATAAAACCCCAGAAGCCCCCGGTGGTCACCCTCCATTTTTGTAAAGCCCCTCAAGAGTTTGGGACGGGGGCGCTCCCTCAAAAACTCGCCTAAGTATCAGAGGTCACGCTCCTCCTGGCATTCTGGGACTTGGTATCCTTTAAAAAAAAAAAAAACAATCCTGGGGACTTTTTTCCCCCCTATTGACAAAGTCCCCAAGCATTTGTTTTTTACACAGGGACTTTAGACTTTCTTTATAAATTTGGCTAATCTCAAAATACAGATCTTACATTGGCTCTCCCTCTTCCTAGCTCGCCTTAGACCTCGGGAAGGGGATATTCCTATTGTTGTATCTATATTTTTCCTAAGTGCTTTTGTACCTCTCTATATGCCGGAAACAGGGAGGTCCCTTTACACCACTTTATTGGCGGTCTCTTTCTTTTTTGTTTGGCCGTCCATTGGTGCTTGGTTATGGTTGTATTTTTGTTCTATATTCTTTATTTCTTGCTCTGATGCCTGTGTCGGAGCTCTGGTTGCCTTCCTTGTCGCGCACCTTGGCAGGGGCCCTACATTACACCGGGGTAAATTGACCCAACGTCCTTCCTTTCTTATCTTTGTTCTATGTTCTTTATTTTTTGCTCTGATGCCTGTCTTGTAGCTTTGGTTGCCTTCCTTTTCGCGCACCTTGGCGGGGGCCCTACATTACACTGGGGTAAGTTGACTAAACGTCCTTCCTTTCGGCCCCTTGTCACTACCCCCCATTTAATTTTGAAATAAAATCTTGGGAATTTAAGGGATTAAAATCCCCCACCAAAAGGTCAATGGTCCTCTGCCATTTGAAAAAGCTGAGGACAGATGTAGTGTTACTGCAGGAAACGCACATCGCTGAAGGTAACTTATGTCGTCTCAGGGGATCATGGGTTGGCGAGATTGTGGGCTCTCCTTCAGCATATGGGAAAAAATGGGGCGATTCTTATGCACAAAAATTTTCCTTGTAAAATGGTTTCTTCATCTCATGATGAAGGTTGATGGCTTCATGTAATCTTAGATGTAGCAGGGGGAAACAATGTCTGTATATAATATAATATAAGTCTGTATACAGTTTCCCCGGGGCCACTACTTTTTGTTTGCCTTTTTTTTATTAAAATGAGGACTTTGCTGCTATGCTACGGGGTTGGTGGTTCACCTTTTTGGAAGATAACATAGCAGGTGACATCTCTCCTGCTCTCCTCTGGGAGACAGCTAAGGTTGTTCTTAGAGGCAATATCATGGCCCATATCAAGAAATTGAAGTTTTTGATTTCGGACCAGGTGGAAAAGTTGGGGGCTTAGCTGGGTACTGCCTACATGGCCTTTCAATCCACTCCATCAGATCTCTTTAGATCTGACTGGGTTTCTACTAAGAAGGAATATGAGTGCTGGCTAGAGATGAGGGAGGACTCCAAACGTTCAGCGCTTGCTGCAAAACTCTTCGACATGGTGATAAAGCAGGCAGAATAGTGGCTAATTTTGCTAAAGGCCTCCGATCATCTAAACCTATTGGTGCCCTCAGGGATTTGTTGAGGAATCTCCGACACTCCAGTCTTGATATTACTGGGGTGTTTAGAGATTTCTGTAACTCTCTATATTCCTTGGAGGATACTGCCAAATGCAATTCGGAGGTCTGGCTTAACAATCCTTGTCTTCCATGCTTATCGAAGATCGTGAATTCCTGAACGCAGCAATATCAGTGGAAGAACTCTCCCATTCCATTAATAGCCTTGGTACTCAAAAAGATCCTGGGCCTGATGGATTCACCGGGGAGTTTTACAAAATGCTTGGCCCAGAAATTGCTCCCTACCTGACTAGAACATTCAACGATTTCATGACAGGCCCCTCTATCCCACCACATATGAATTTGGCCTATATTAAAGTCCTTCCAAAATAAGTAAACGACCCACTTCTTGCTTCTTCATATCGCCCCATCTCTCTAATCAACGTAGATTTAAAAGTGATCTCTAAGACCTTTGCTGATTGGTTTGCGATTGTTCTGCCCAAACTGATTGCCTCCCAGCAGACGGGCTTTGTGAAGGGGAGGGCTGCAGTTTCAAATGTATGCAAGGTTTTAACCATTCTTGATGAAATGAAACTGCGCCTTTCTCTACACCTGTCCCCTGCCATCTTTTCTATCAACAAGGAAAAAGCGTTTGATAGGGTGAGCTGGCGATGGTTAGACCAAGTTTTTAACCACTTTGGTTTTTGTGGTGTGTTCAGAACATATATCTCGGTCCTCTACTCAAACCCGTCTACTCAAATATACACTACAGGATTTCTCTCCACATCTTTCCTTCTTGAGCCTGGCACTCATCAAGGATGTCCCCTATACCCGCTCCTTTTTAATCAGGCCATTGAACCACTTTCTAGATTTCTGGAAAATTCTGACCTCCTTTCGGTTATTAATATTGGGGCTACTAATCTTAAAATTTCACTATTTGCAGGCAATATTCTTCTTTATCTGTCTCACCCACTCATGGAAGTTCCCACAGTTTTGAAACTGTTGCAAGACTTTGGTGCTTGTTCCGGTTTTAAGATCAATGGAGTTACTTGATCTTTCCCCTCCGAACTCCATGAACTCTACCCAACTTAAATCCTTGCCAATAACGGTAACTAGGTCCTCCATTAAATACTTGGACATTCATATGGGAAGAACTTCCGACTCTATATATCATCTTAGTTATCCCCTCTTGTTAAAAAAAATATGTGGTGAACTGGAGAGATGGACGTATCTCCCTCTATCCCTGTTACCTAGGGGACATTTATTGAAGATGATGACCTTCCCCAAACTGCTATATTTATTGCAAACTGTTTATCTACTTCTTAAGCATAGAGATATTTCTGATCTTCTCTCCTCATTTTCCTCTTTCTTGTGGGAAAAAAAGAGACCTCGTATAGCTATGAGGAAACTTATTCTTCCGAAGGACAGAGGTGGCCTTAATTTACCAGACATAAGAGTTTACAATCTAGCCAGTCTTTTACATCATAGTGCTGATTGGATAACACTCACGTACCGAATAGTCTAACAAGTGGAATACTCCCTAGCTGCATCCTGGAATTTCTCTAATCTCCTCCATGGAAAATTTTCAGCTCTCCCACAGGTAGCCAAAAATAGCCTGATTTTGAAGGTTACAATTGAGGCCTGGAAGGCATGCAGAACACTTTACTCCCTTTCCTTATCAATCTAGTAAACACCTTTTACTATGGGACCACCCTGAGTTTACAATGGGATTGGATGATCCCTATTTCCAGATTTGGAGGGAGAAGGGGGTCCTCTGTGCCTCACAATTATATAATCTCCAATCTAACTGACCTTACCTATTTGTGGACTTTTGCTCTAAATATGAGATAACATCCACCCATTTTTTCTACAGGCTCAAAAATGAATTTGCCATCCCAAACATTTTCTCCTAATAGCTTTGATGATTTACTAGGTACTCCCACATCTCGTCATTCAATATCTACCCTTTACTCTGGTCTTAGGATCAGACTTAGTGAGAAGACTTTCGCTACAGTGTCTCCTAATGGGGAAAAGCTTTCTCAAATTCTGATATATCCCAGAAGGTTTTAGGGGGGGATGAAGAGCGGTTCGGAAACATGTAGTAAACGAAAAATAGAGAGATACTTATCTTCGCCTAGCCCATTCTGCCATTTTTGGATTTAATATTCCACCCCACCCATCTGCCCCTACCCACCTGGTAGCCTGTCCTAAATGTGGTTTCCCTTCTACTGATTTCTCACACAGCATGTGGTCATGCCTGGACACTGCACAATTGTGGGGAAAACTGATAGCCCTAATTAATTCTGATTTATCTACTACTTTAACCCTCGATCCTGCACAACTTTTGTTTCATGATTTGCCTCAATTTTTACCCAATCAGCCAGTAGTACATATATTTTTGTTAGCGGCCAAGATGTGTCTTCTTTCTAAATGGCTTGACTCCTCTTTGCTGTCGCTCCAGGAGGTCGTTCTCGCAGTCAAACACTTTCTTGACATGGAAAAGACTGATATAATAATGACAAAGGAAACACAGTCAGCTAAGTTTTTCAAGAAATGGAAAAAATTTATTAGTCAGTTTTATTCTCTTTTGGAAATTAGCCAGATCACGAAACCATTCATTTTCACTTCTTGGTATCTCTCTACCCAATTGGCAGGAAATTTGGGGCAATTGAAGGTCACAGCATAATCTCCTCCACTTTTTACCCTCTTGTAGTGTTCCGGTCTTTGTGGTTGGGGGTCCCCATCAGCTGTGCGACATTCTGTGGTACTATGGCTAATATGGTTACTATATTTTGATGTCTTTTAAATTTGTACTTTTACCTGGCCGTTTGATCCGCAATATATTTGATTGTTTCACCAGGCTCAATTTATTTCCTGAAATTAATGTTTTATCCTTTTCTGGATATGTTTTGCCCCTGGATTATTTGAGACTGGCATTGCTGTTTAGCTCTTTTTTCCTAAAGTTCTAGTTGATATGTTTATTTCTTTTAATTACTATTTTTGTATTACCTTAATGCATGGATATGGGTGAATCCAGAGATCTTTGTCAACGTAATTACCCTGGATATGGTACCCTATTTTTGCTACCTTATCTACGCTTTCATTTTATGCCCTGATCTTATGCATTTATCAATGTGTATTTTGTAACTGAAAACTTCAATAAAAATGATTGTTTAAAAAAGAAAATAGTAATAAAAAAGTTACACATAATTGGTATCACCATGTCTGTATAAGTGTAATCTATTAAAATATAACATAATGTATCCCGTTTGCTGTAGAAGAAAAAAATTCCAAATGCCAAAATGCGTTTTTTCAGCACCAACATGGAGTGACCTGCTCTCCTGAACAGTGGGTTCTTATAAAGGCAAAATTACCCAACAATTTAAACCTGTGGACACCTTCAATGATTGATATCAGTTGTCTATACACCCCTGTCTAGATTGGGGTCTGTGTGACCACATGACAGAGTGTTACTCCCCCATTCTCCAGGCAGTATAAGGGTGCGTTCACACGGCAAGGGACAAATACCGGTCGGTTTATCTGACCAGTATTTGTCCTGTTTTGTGGCCGTTCTCACGGCCGCGGGGGGGACAGCTTTTCTCCACGATGAGCGGAGAAAAACCCTCCCCCTTCACGTTCACATGCACATAGTCCGTCCGAAAACCGGACGGAAGAATGTGCTTGTAGAATGACTTACGGACAGCCCGCGAGCGGAAAAAATGGCCGACGGAAAACCCGTGCAGTGGGGGCTGCTGCACGGGTTTTCCATAGGAGCCCAATTTGCTCATTTTTGGCCGATTTTTCAGGCGGTCTGCAAAACCTCAAACCGCCTGAAAAACCGGCCGAAAACCCGTGCTTTGGGGATATGCCCTAACGTCTTCAGTGACACCTAAAGATCAGGATAGCAGATTACAGGAGTTTGTGGGTTTCAGCTACTCCCCGTCTGTTTATCTCGCTCTCAAACGCTCAGTGGCCAGCAAAATACACTTGTATTGTACTTCCGCTTTCCTACCTGGTGAAAGAAGACCACGCCAGTGACCTGTTAGCTGTGCACCCAGGGAACGCGGTCAAGCCTGAGCTGGAGGTGGATGGCATCGGGAGCCCCTGTGCAGTGTTGAGGCTTGTCATACATCAGAAATTTCCCCTCGGACACTGCTAGGCAGCCCGGGACTTTGCTGGAACTTGACATACATTATCAGTAGCGGCCACCATCTTAAAACATTCATGGCAGCTGAGGGCCATTAGCTTCCAAGGCCATTATCTTCCCTATTCTGGCGCCATATCAGACATAGCAGAATGTCTCTATAGGAGTCCAGGTCTTAACCCAGTGTATGGAAAATCTTTGTTCTGGAGGAGATAGAAGCACTCCTGTTACCAATTCTCAGGGTGGTTCTGATTATAAATGTTAGGCACAACTTCAGCCTGATTGATATTGACTTTGTATATGGTAAATATCAGCCCAGTGATACCAACAAGTCACTGTACAAATATTCTGACATCTTGTCTGGTCCCTGGTCTTCAGCTCTGATTTGATGGGGCAGAATTATAGAATTATCAAAATCCTTACTGTTGTAGCATATCTCACCGTGTTCCTAATAGTAGCTTAGGGAATGCTATATTCAAAAAAATGGGTCAAAAAAGTAAAAACAACAAACAACTAGAAAAGGGTTCTAAATCAGCATCTCCAGACACTAACAATGCTGAAGATTCTTCTTTTATGTCTAACTGGAAAACTCCTTCAGCTCCCATAGCAGAGTCCTCATTGAATACAGATTTGAAACATGACAACCCCAACATTGATTATAAACAGCTAACAAAGGAAATTGCTCGGCAAATATCTCTTGATATACAGGAGACTTTGGCCTCTATGGTGGCACATATGTTTGCACAATTGAAATCTGATGTCAGGATACAGGGAGAAACATTGGATTACAGGACGTTCGTATACAAACTTTAGAGACAGACGCTGATAAATTCCGAATCCAGTCAACAGAGGACATGGACGAGAGTAAACGGTTGGCTGATAAGATTGAACATTTTTGATTACAGATCTAGATGTAACAATCTCATGAAACTAGGGATACTGGAGACGATTCCTGTGAAAGAGCTTGTTAATCTGTGTGTGAATTATCTGAGGCCTTAGGGCACAGGTGTCAAACACAAGGCCCGCGGGCCACATCCGGCCTGCGGCCTTGTGTTTTCCGGCCCGCGATCTCCCTGACTGCAGAGTCAGTCAGTACAGGGAGAAGGCAGGAGGGATCGTTTCCCTCCCACCTTCTCCCCTTGTATGTACAACGCTCGGTGAGCGCTGTACATAGGGCATCGCAGGGGGCGTGACGTGCCGCTTTGCTCACGCCCCCTGTGACGCTGGGTCTCCTCTCCGGCAGCCTCTGCCGCTGAGGAGATCTCTGGGAGCTGCGTGCGGGCGTAAGCGGCGTGACGTCATGCTGCTTACACACCGTACACAGCTCCCGACTCGGCCTCGCTGCACGGACAATCCAGCAGGTAAGTGACTTTTTTTGTTTTATAATCATTAGGGGGCCTATATGGGGCATCTAAATGACTACTGGGGAGACTATGGGGCATCTAAATGACTACTGGGGAGACTATGGGACATCTAAATGACTACTGGGGAGACTATGGGACATCTAAATGACTACTGGGGAGACTATGGGGCATCTAAATGACTACTGGGGAGACTATGGGGCCATCACCCTGACCACTCTGGGGACTATGGAGCAATCACCCTGACCACTGGGGGGACTAGGGGGCCATCACCCTGACCACTCTGGGGACTATGGGGCCATCACCCTGACCATTGGGGGATTGGGGGCATCACCCTGACGACTGGGGTTACTATGGGGCCATCACCCTGACCATTGGGGGGACTATGGCCATCACCCTGACCACTGGGAGCATGGGCATCACCCTGACCACTGGGGGGACTATGGGGCCATCTACCTGGCTACTGGGGTGACTATGGGGCCATCTACCTGGCTACTGGGGGTCTATGGGGCCATCTACCTGAGTACTGGGGGAGCTATGGGGCCATTTACCTGGCTACTGGTACTGGGGGGGGCTATGAGGCATCTACCTGAGTACTGGTACTGGGGGGGGGCTATGGGCCATCTACATGGCTACTGGGGGGGCTATATGGGGCATCTACCTGGCTACTGTGGGGCTATATGGGGCATCTACATGTCTACTGGAGAATCTACCTGGCTACTGGGGGGCTATGTGGTGCATCTACATGGCTATATGGGGCATCTACCAGGCTACAGGGGGGCTACATGGGGCATCTACATGTATACCGGGGAATCTACCTGGCTACTGGGGGAATATGTGGGGCATGTTCCTGACTACAGGGAGGCTATGTGGGGCATCTCCCTTTCTATATGGGGCATATTACCTGGCTGCAGGAGGCAACTACCTGGCTACAGGGGGCAAAAATACCTATCTACCTACATTGGGCAAGTATAACTGTCATCTACAGTGGGCTTTATACCCACTTATCTACCTACAAGGGTCATATATACCTATCTACCTATAGGGAGGGCAATATATTCTTCCTGGTGGCTCTCAAAGGGCTAATTATAATAGCAATACTGTACAAATGTAACAGTTAAGGAGAAATTCCATTTACACAGTTCTAAAATTATGTCGGCCCTTTAAGGCCCTTTTAACTACGGCGTGAGGCTGATGTGGCCCCCGGTGAAAACGAGTTTGACACCCCTGCCTTAGGGTTACTGCGGCCTTGCAAAGTAGAGCAGGCACACGGGTTAGGCCCAGATCTCCGAACTGGTCAACAGTCAGACTCTAATATGATGCCGGCTTTAAGAAACAGACAGATAATAGTGAAATATCTGGACTTCACCTCTTCATCTCATAAAACCTCTATTCTAAGATCCTTTAAGAGGCTCAAGTCCGAAGTAAGTCTTTAAGGGCTGTAAAATATTACTCTTCGAAAACTTCTCAGCAGAGGTAGTCAAATGGAGAACCTTCTCTGGTATTTGTTCTGATCTATTCCATAGACAGAAAAAATTGTGTTTTTGGTAACGTGCTTAAGTTCACTGATATTTGTTTCTGTCGTTATGCCTTTCATTTATGCACTATTTTTTGTTTCTGCGTTCTTTTTGTTCTGGTTTTTGTAATGGACAAGCGAGTAACCTTCTCAAAACACTTTATTGTATCTCTCTTACACGAGCTCACATAAGAAAATAATTACATGGAATGTTAAGAGCCTTCAATCTCCAAACAAGCGACATATGATATTGTGTCACTTGAAGCATCTCAAGGCAGACATTGCTTTCCTTCACTTATTGGAAGATGTCTTTAAAGGGAATGTGTTATCAAAAAATGACTTATTGTTTAACTCACGTTTTTTATGTTAAGCACATTTTTAAAGAATTTTTTGGTTATGTTTTTTTTAACATTTTCCATAACACTTTCAACATTTTTTCATAATTCTTAAGTTCTGCAGTTTTCACTATAGCCACTAGGCCTAATAAAAGTCTACACTTCCTGTTCTGTATATAAAGCTTCTCAGCAGTCTGCTTATTATCAGTACAAGCAGGATTTTAAACTTAAAGGTGACACTGATGTGTATAGATAACACAGGATCTACCAGTCACAATGGGAGATAGTCACAGCTACCCCTCTCCCTGCACACTGACTTCTTCCCAGGTCACAGAGCAGGACTAGAAAACTCTCCTATAGAAGTCAATGGGACTGATCCATTTCACAAGCTCCAATGTGCATGAAGTTGCTGAAAATCATCTCTCTACATGCTGTTTAAGCAGTTCAGGCAAGAATGCTGTCCCAACAATCATATACAGATGACTGAATTGAGAAATATACAATCGGAAAATAAAACTGAATAAGAAGAAAAGAATATGTATCAGTGTTTTAATTAGTAAAATACAAATTGGCGACAGATTCCTTTTAAAGATCTTAATAAGTGTTAAGCGAACAGTAAAAAGTTCTAGTTCAATTAGAACCTCGAACTTTTGTGAGTTCGGTTCGAAGTTCTTATCGAACTTGAACTTCGAACCCTATTAAAGTCTATGGGTGAAGATGTTCTGGTTAATTTTTATACCTATACAGGAGGAGAAGCTGTAATTAGCATCCATAACAGTAAACCGGATACGTGGAACAACTTAGTGAAGAAAATGTGGCTCTAAGAGAGACAGAAAAAAATTGAGAGGCTAAAATACTTCATTCCTTTCAATGGCTAACTGAAAAGATGAAGACAGCTTGCACGCAGAGGCGTAGCAATAGGAGGTGCAGCGGTAGCAGCTGCTACGGGGCCCTGTATCATGAGGGGGCCCAAAAGCCCCTTTGACACATAGGAGATTTCGTGATGATGTGTTATACAATTACTGAACCCCCGAAACTGCAAAGACAGAACTTTTGGGCACTGAGTATGATTTATCAAATCCAAGCACTCTGTATAATATATATCAATGTATATGAGAGTTAGGTGTTATGTGGGCCTGCAAATGTTGCCAAATAACAGCTTCTGGGTGTGGGATAGATGCAGCCAGCAATACCAAATTCCCTAACTATTGCTGTCTATAGAGAGTAAAAATGTTATCTAAGAGCAGTCTGTACAATACAGAGAGTGAGCGAGAAATGGCGTTCACAATACAGTGAAATATATATAACATGGTCATGTGATTTTAATGCCAATGAGAGCCCTACACCTCAGCGATGACGTTTTTGACACTTTTCTGTGCTCTGCACTGATTGGATGGCTGCCAAAAGTGCAGAAAGGTGATTGGATGGCCGCCAAATGTGCAGAAAGCCACTGAAAATGGCGTGTCGAACTAGCACTTTACTCGAACGAACAGTAAAATGTTCAGTTCGAGTTCTAAAAATTTGAGAAGTTCTACTACAACTTAACTTTTCTAGAACAGTTCGATCAACACTAGTTTTAATAGATTGTGGGAGGCTCAGGTATTTGGTTCTCCTGTGGTAAAAAACAAAGCTGAAGTAATTACACTGATTAGTAAACACTTCTCTTGCCAGGCCAGTAGCCAGGAACATGATGATGAACTTTGATCGGTTAATGTTAAAATTAAACCACTTAAAGAAGAATTATTGTAACAGCTGAAGTAGTGGATCTGCTGTATCACTGTATGTGATAGTGTAAGCCGCACCAGGGAGTAGAGTCTGAGGGCTTTTCACTAGAGCCCACCGCAACGCGGGTTGGACTTGCTGCGTCAAACAAACCCCGAGGTCGATACCCCTGGCGTGACTTGCCCGCAGTGCTGGCCTAGGTGTCGCGTGCTTCAGAATCGCAAGGCAGGTTCGTTAGTCGGGGACAGGCAGGAAGGTCAGGACAGGCGTTAAAGGTTCATGGTCGAGGGCTAGAGACAATAAGTACAGTACACAGTATAGCAACAGAACACAAGGAAACGCTTTCTCTATAGGCTGCAGGGCACTATTGATTCTGCAAGGGACAGCAGGAAAGGGCAGGGTTAAATAGGGTCAGCGTCCAGTGATCACCAAACACCGGTGCGCTGGCCTTTTAAATTTATCAGAGCCGGCATCCGCGCCCTAGGGAGCGGGAACGCGCATGACAGCAAGCAGAGACATTGGGAACGAGGACAAGTGAGTAGCCGCACACCAGGATTTAGTTGTGAGTGTGCCTGTGGCCCGACATGTGGGTCGCGGCGCCACTTGCAGCAGGGGCATGGTAGAGCCTACGAACCAGAGTGAGGGTCACAGGAGCACCCGTGACAATTATCCTTATACAATGTGTATGGTCCTAATTCTGAGGGTCCTGTTTCTTTCGCCATTGGGAGTCTCATTTACAGATGGATACCTTTGGTTTTAAAATAGTACGGGAAGATCTTAACGCCGTACTTTCCTAAATTGAAGACAAGAAATATTCTAATGTTTCCATGGCTAATGTTTCTGAAGGGAAATCTTTTTTAGCCAAATTTCTAGAAAACACATATCTGTTTGAACCTTGGAGGATTTTAAATCAGGAGGGGAGGGAGTTCTCTTACTTCTAACACTTGCATAATAACTGGAATAACTAGAATTGAATATATATATACTTACGCATCATCATTTTATATCAAAGGTGGAGAAGGTATCTATAGAAGCTTTAGTCATTTCTGATCATGCTCCTATCATTCTAGAATTGTCTGACTGTGGTTTGTGGTACAGAGTTTACATGGCATTTTCCCTCCTTCATTGCATGTGATGAAGAATTTTATACTATTCTTCAGGGACAGTGGATTGAGTTTCAATATGCTAACTCAGGACACATGGACAACCCAAGTTATTCTGGGACATGGCTAAGGCAGTGTTGAGAGGTATTTAAATATCACATACCTCCAGGTTTAAAAAGTTATTAAAGAGTAAGATTGAGTCCTTGAGCTCAGAACTGAGAGAAGATTATACTACCTTAATGGTTGTTCCCTCAGAAGAAAACAAAATCAACGCGGTGAAACACAATTATGAGATATGGCTTGAAGGGAGGGAGTCTCAGAACAGATCTCAAGCTGACACGTGTCTGTTCCACCATGGCAGTAAACCGGGTAAACTATTAAGAAAATTTGCCAAAGTTGTCCACCCACAGGCCCAAATCCCTGTACTGAAAGATGGCAGATTTATTTTATGCCACATTGGCAATGAAGTTACAGAAATATTGCATTCTTACTACCAAACTCCATATGCTGATGAACATTTGGATGATCTTTCCTCAAAACATTGGTTAAATAGAATAGCGCTTCTGGGTTTGTCAGAAGAGGATATTGCTGCTCTAGGTGTTTCTGTTTTGGCTCCTGGGCTAGAATTGTAATATCTAAACTAAAAAAATCATAAAGCCCCTGGACCAGACTGATACACAGAGGAATTATTTAAGATTTTAAACCAGATTTCCCCATGCCTTGTATCTCTTTATAACTCATACCTAAATTAAAGTGAAATCCCAAGTTCCATGAACACTGCACGCATCAAAGTGTTACCTAAAGCGGGGAAGGATATGTCTGACATCTTCTTTTTGTCCCATTTCACTTATCAATGTGATTCTAAGAATGTTAACTAAAATCATGGCTCATCGCCTTGCTAGTGTCCTTCCCAAGAAGACACATATCACTGAAAAAATTGATTCTCTATAAACAATAACCCTTAATTTAACACTATCATTGAATCTAAATAAGCAGTTGACATAACCTTTAATATATCCTTATAAATAATATATATTCCATACATATATATACAGTTGAAACCAGAAGTCTACATAAACTATATAAAAAGACACATATGCATGTTTCTCTCACTATCTGACATGAAATCAGAATAAACGTTACCTGTTTTAGGTCAATTAGATTTACCAAAATTATTTATATTTGCCAAATGCCAGAATAATGAGAGAGAGAATGTTTAAAGGTATTTTTATTATTTTCTGCAAAGTCAAAAATTTACAAATACTAGGATTACTATGCCTTTAAACAATTTGGGACAGACCATATGATGATGTCACATCTTTGGAAGCTTCTGATTGGTTTATTAACAACATCTGAGTTAATTAGAGACACATGTGTGGATGTATTTAAAGCACACCAGAAACATACTGCTTCATCTGGATCATCCTTGGGTGCAATTTCCAGACACCTGAAGGTGCCTCGTTCATCTGTACAAAAAATTATATGCAAGTGGGGTTGTTTTGCTGTAGGGGGAACTGGTGCACTTCACAAAATAGATGGCATCATGAGGAAAGAAGATTATGTTGCAATACTTAAGCAACATCTCAAGACATCAGGCAGGAAGTTAAAACTTGGGTGGAAAGGGGTCTTCCAATTGGGCAATGAATCGAAGAATACTGCCAAACTGGTTACCAAGTCAATGTTTTGGAGCGGCCATCACAAAGCTCTGATGTCAATCCTATTGAAAATTTATGAGGAAATCTGAAAAGGCAGGTGCGAGCAAGGCGACCTACAAACATGGCTCGGTTACACCAGTTCTGTCAGGAGGAATGGGCCAAAATTCCTACTAACTATTGTGAGAAGCTTGGGGAAGGATATCCAAAATGTTTTACCCACGTCATACAGTTTATGGGCATGCTACCAATTACTAATGAAATATATGTAAACTTTTGACTTTGCTGAAATAAATAAAATGCCTTAAAAAATCCTCTCTCATTATTCTGGCATTTGGCAAATATAAATAATTTTGGTAATCCTAAATTGACCTAAAACAGGTAAGGTGTATTCTGATTTCATGTCAGATAGTGAGAAAAACATGCATATGTGTACTATATATACACCTCATCCAGGTTAACAGCAGTCTCCAGTTGAAGACAACGAACCAACAAAAGGTGCATGAGGAGGCAATGTGTGCCCAGGCAGAGGCCAATGCTCTGCTGGTGGAAGTCAACCATCTCGCCGTACAGTAGCAGCAGCACATCAATAAGCAGTTGAAAGAGCAAGTCCTAATGTTGGCGCAAAATGTTCCGAGGTCGTTCTCCACCGCCCAAGCTGACGTACAGTTGTCCATGCAAAAAATTACGCTCACAGATGACTTCAAGGCATATCTCATGGTCTTCAAGAGAGTGGCAGAGTGGGAGGAATTACCTGTGGTTCAGTGGAGTGAGGTAGTGGCGCCTTTGCTAACTGGGCAACCACAGAAAGCCTATTTTGACCTCAGTGAGCAGGACACTAAGGACTACGCCAAATTGAAGGGTGAGAACATGGCTCGCTTGGGGGTGAACACAAATGTGTGGGCCCAGGGCTGCCGATAGGGGGGGGGAAAAGGCAGTCCTCCCGTATGGGGCCCGGCCGGTTTATGAAGCAAGGGGGGGGCCCGCCGCCGGTGGCGGGTACCGCCCCCTTGCTCCACAACAACGGTACACAGAACAGGCCACAGAGTGGGAGGGCCCCGAGCTGTAGCTCGGCGCCTGCGCCGCTGTCTGCAGCTGGGGCCCGGCGGCGCAGTGCTGATAGGAGTAGGAGGGCCCCGCTCTGCAGGTCGGCGCCTGCGCCGCTGTATGCGGCTTGGGCCCGGTGGCACAGCGCTCATAGGAGTGGGAGGGCCCCGCTCTGCAGGTCGGCGCCTGCGCCACGGTGTGTAGCTGGGGCCCGGAGGCGCAGCGTCATAGGAGTGGGAGGGCCCCGCGCTGCAGGTCAGCGCCTGCGCCGCGGGGGGTCGCCGGGTCCGGGCGGCGCAGCGCTCTTAGGAGTGGGAGGGCCCCGAGCTGCTGGCGGGCGGGATGCCTAACTAAATCAGTGAGGCCACGCCCCCATGGGCGGGGCTTCACTAAATCAAATTGTCCCGCATCCCGCCATTGGGCAGAAGCCGCGCGGGCAGAGAGAGAGGAGGGCCCGCCTCCGGTTACAGCGCAGGAGAAGTAAGTTAAATAACAGTATAGCTGTAATTAGGAGTGCGGGCCTTCTCTCTCTAGGAGGGGGGCCCCATCTGGCTACCTGCCAGGCTACCGACCCTCCTGACTACCCACTTGGCTATCTATCCCTCATCCCTGCTACTTGGCTGTCTGCCTATCTAGCTACCCACCTGCCTGGCTACCTAGCCAGGCTATCTGCCTGCATGCCCAGATACCTAGCCCATCTACCTACCTACCCGCCTGGCTACCTAACCACCCACCCTCCTGGCTACCAAGCTATGCTACCAACCCGCCTGGCTCCTTATCTGCCTGCCTGACTACCCATCTGCCTACCTGGCTACCTACATGCCCAGTTACCTACCTACCCACCTGCCTACCTGGCTACCTACCTACCTAACAGTCTGCCTGGCTACCTACCCGCCCACCCAACTACTTGGCTACCCACCTGGCTACCTACTTACCTGCCCGTCTGGCTACCTAGCCAGGCTATCAACCTGCCCAGATATCTATCTGCCTGCCTGGCTACCTATCCCTCCACTTGGCTACCCACCTGCCTGTCTGGCTACCTACCTACCCGCCCGTCTGGCTACCTAGTCAGGCTACCAATTTACTTGCTTGCCCAACTACCCACCTGCCGGCCTTGCTACCTACCTACCTGCCTGGCTACCTAGTCTGGCTACCTACCTACCCGTCTGGCTACCAACCTGCCTGTCCGGCTACCTGCCTGACTACCTACCTACCCACCTGGCTACCGAACCCAGCTGGCCGGCATCTACAACCTGGATGGGAGCAGCAATCTAACTACACTTGGCGAACGGCGACCTGCCGCACTCTACTTACACATAATATATATATTATATATATATATATATATACTATGGACATGCTACTATTAAGTTGTGGCTGAATGTTTTTATGGAAAATTGAATAAAAAAGGAAGAATTGTTTTTTAACTAATACCGTATCCACTGAATATTTAGGGCTTGTTCACATGGAGTTTTCACTCCGTGTTACAAGCGCTTTTCGGAACCGTCTTGGGGTCCGCTCTGTCGGTCCCCAAGACGGATCTAAACAATTAGCAGTGAGATTCTCACTGCTGTCTATGCCAAATACGCAGCGGCGTTCAGATGAAAGATCGCCGCTGCGTGTTTCAAAAGCGCCACTCGGGTCCGTCTTGAAAAGAATTGACATTGTAATTGTTTGACGGATCCGAAAAGCGCTTGTAACACGGAGTGAAAACTCCATGTGAACAAGCCCTTACACGTTACCGGACCCAGCTACCTACCCGAAGCTCCGGCCACCAACCCTGCTGGGGGCGGGGTTTGAGGGGGGGCCCCAGACGCTTCAGCTGTTTGGGGCCCTGAAATTTCTGTTGGCGGCCCTGTGTGGGCCCGTCGGGTGCACAACTGGACTTTTTCTGACTGTCTGCCAGCTAACTCCCAGATGTACGACCTGGTCCACCTGGTGAAAAAGCGGATACGACCAGAGGAGTCAGCGTCAGACAAAGTGACCCCAAAGATTCTGAACACCTCTTCAGCCTCATCGAGGCTTGCTGCAAGCCGTGCCTCCTGGTTGCTCCAACCCCAGTAACAGCAAGTCGGCTGGAGTGTCTGGTAAGTCTGTCCCATATCAAAGGGGGGTAAGAAGTGTCCAAAAGGGAGGTGGCTCAGAAGGGGATTATATGGAGGAGAGAAGTCCCAAATGGACAGTCCAGCCCAGGCCAGAGTCTCAAGGCGATTGGGGCCGCATAATATGTTGGCAGTGTCATGGACCTAGGCATATTGCCGCAAATTACCCATTTTCTGTACAGCCAATGGTATGTTACTCAGATAGGCGGAGGTCATTGTTTGCACAGCCAGTGTTCTCTGCAGAGACTGTGTCGGAAACTGATCAGCACTGATCAAGGTGAATGGATACCCTTTAACGGCCCTACTGAAGGAGTTTAGTCATTCTGGTGCATGTGAGCTTGGTTGACCCCATGTCATTCACTGGACATGTTGTAGGGGTCCTGTGCATCCATGGGGACACCAAGGAGTATCCTTCCGCCCTTGTAAAACAGACTCCTTGTGGACTTGGCTCTCATGAAGTGGGTGTGGTTAGGTTCCAAATGGACACTGTGATCCTGGGGAGAGACTTCCCCCTGTTTTGTGGTGAAACAATATTTCATGTACTGCAGATGTTAATGATGGTGTTAATGCTTGTACTGTTAACCCAGAACCGTTCGACCCCGAGGCTAAAGATTAGGC
The DNA here is from genome assembly GCA_025379985.1 of Phyllomedusa bahiana. Taxonomy (NCBI): domain Eukaryota; kingdom Metazoa; phylum Chordata; class Amphibia; order Anura; family Hylidae; genus Phyllomedusa; species Phyllomedusa bahiana. The sequence continues at coordinate 18,187 of JAODAL010014200.1, forward strand.
AGAGGAGGTGACCACAGAAAATTGTGATAACTTTCGCCTAGCTGTTTTTGCAGGTGAGACGGAGGTGGCTGCTATGCCTGGCCTGGAGGTCTCACCTGATACTTTAGGGACTGCCCATCTCTGAGACCCCCCCTTGGTGAAAACCAAGGAAAATATGAAGGTTGTGAATGGGAAACCTCAATATCCAGGGGCTGACAAAGTGTTTCCCCACATGGCAGTCAACCAAGAGCTGCTGTATCAGGTTGACAGAGTCTGGAGGGAGGTTGTAGAACAGCTGGTGATACCTGGACCATATCGGAGGATGGTCTTTAACCTCGCGCACAAGCATGTGCTAGGGGTCATCTAGGCAGCGAAAAGACCAAGGAGCATGTTCTCCAGCGTTTTTTCTGGTCAGGGGTACATATTGATGTAAAGCGGTGAGTCCTGCCTAGAGTGTCAACTAACTCCTATGCCCCATTACAGGAGTTCCTTGGTGCCACTACCTATAATTGAGTGGATCACAATGAATCTAGTAGGCCCATTAGTAAAGTCTGCAAGGGGCCATCAGTATGTATTGGTGGTAGTAGACTATGCCACGTGTTACCCTGATGCTGTTACTTTGTAGAATACCAGCAAACCAAAAGAGATCCTTACTGATCAAGGGACCCTCTTTATGTCAATGGTCACTAGGGAGTTATGAAAACTACTGAACATTAAGCATTTGCATACGTCTGTATATCACAGCTAAGCCGACAGTCTTGTGGAAAGATTTAACAAGACCTTGAAAAGAGGGTGGTCAGTAAGGACAGTAAGGACTGGGACTGTGTTTTGCCTTATTTGATGTTTTCAGTCCGGGAAGTTCCACAGTCGTCCACTGGGTTCTCTCCCTTTGAGCTGGATTATGGTAGATGTCCACGTGGCCTCCTGGACATTGCAAAAGAAACTTGGGAGCAGGAGTCCACCCTCTACTGGAGTGTGATTGAACACATCTCCCAAATGCAAGACAGGATTGCTGCTGTTATGCCAATAGTCAGGGAACACTTAAAGCAGGCATAGGAAGCGCAAAGCCAAGTATACAATAAGACGGCCTAGGTACGGAGCTTCAGCCCAGGTGTTAATATTGGTCCCTACTAGAGATGAGCGATTATAATCGACAAAGTTAAAATCGGCACGATTTTTAGGTTGATCGGTAATTTCCGATCACGCGATATTTTAGGTGAGAATCTGCAGATAATCTATTACTATCGCGCCATTTTCGCCGCTTCCTGTCATTTTGGCCGCCAGCAATCAGCTTAGAGCATAGAGCAGGGTGAGCTGGGTGTGCGATGTCACGACTGTGATGTGTATGGTTGTCATTGGCTGGAAAAATCACATTACCTCGTTTTGCATAGAACAGCGTTTCCTGTTCAGTATCAGTGTTTCAGTGTGTCTCACTAGAGCAAGACGTGTGCTACGTCTTTCTCAATATAGCTCAGTTCAGAGACACAGTTCCTCTCTTTATTCCTACAGACAACTATGCTTTTAGCAGTGCACATTAGAATATAGGTAGATTAGAGAATTTCAGTTCTTAGTTAGTTAGACAGAGACTTTTACAGAAGCATCTAGCGCTGTACGGCCGCGCCGGAGGGGGAGGGGGGGGAGGACGGACAGACATACAGGCTGGCTTTGGAAAGGAGGGTGTATATTGTGCAGCCCAGACTCTGCTTTGAACCTGCATTGAAATGGTATTTTTTTTACCACTTTTTAGCCAGCACAACTCGCACCTGGGGTGAAATTGTACCTTTTATTTTGTGTCTCCCAGTTTTTTTGAAAGAGCCACCTTGTACTTAAATTAGGATACAGAAATTTTCTAGTAACTGCTGGTGTATTTCATTGGTGCAAAAACCACCTTTTCTTATCCATATAACTTTTAAATAGCTGTATTTCACTTTAGTGCAGCCCAGTTTTGTTCAAAGAGCCACCTTGTATTTAAATTAGGATACAGAAATTTTGTAGTAACTGCTGGTGTATTTCATTGGTGCAAAAACCACCTTTTCTTATCCGTATAACTTTTAAATAGCTGTATTTCACTTTGGTGCAGCCCAGTTTTGTTCAAAGAGCCACCTTGTACTTACATTAGGATACAGAAATTTTCTAGTAACTGTTGGTGTATTTCATTGGTGCAAAAACCACCTTTTCTTATCCGTATAACTTTTAAATAGCTGTATTTCACTTTGGTGCAGCCCAGTTTTGTTCAAAGAGCCAGCTTGTACTTACATTAGGATACAGAAATTTTCTAGTAACTGTTGGTGTATTTCACTGGTGCAAAAAACACCTTTTCTTATCCGTATAACTTTTAAATAGCTGTATTGCACTTTGGTGCGGCCCAGTTTTGTTCAAAGAGCCACCTTGTTCTTAAATTAGGATACAGAAATTTTCTAGTAACTGTTCTCGTGTGTCATTGCTTCAAAAAACGCAATTTCTCATCCGTGTAACTTTTGAATAGTTTAATTGCGCTCGGTGAATCTCAGTTTGGCGCAGATAGCGCACTTGTACGATAGTTTGTTGAAAACTATCAATTCCTAGTCCTACTGGGCAGTTGTAAATCCCTGGGACTGAAGGAAGAACACTGTGGATTTTGTCTTACGGTTCTTCCACCAGACCACATTTCACAGGTATTCGCTAGAAACAATTCTATTTCTAATCCTAGTTGGCTGTAGGAAATTAGAGGGATTTAAGAATAGCTGATTTGCCGTCTTTCAATAAGAGACTGTCAAAAACTTTTCCATACCTTTTTAAATTTTTATCTTTCTGAACATGGAGCGAAATGCGGGTGGTAAGCGAGCACAGAGGGGTGTAGGACATGGAGGTAGAGGTATGAGAGAAGGTGCTCCTTCCAGTGCTCGCGACAACACGCAAGCCAGCGGATCGCCGGTTGCAGGACCGTCAGGCCTGTCGTCGCTGGGTCAGTGCGCTGTGAATCTCAGTAACGAACAACGTCGCCAATCTGTTCTTCAGTGGTTAATGCAACCTGCATGCTGCGGTCCAGGACAGCCATAGTCAATGTCCAGTTCATCTAAAATGGTGGTTGAAAGACTCCTTTTCCGGCACTTTTTAACCTGTGGGTCAGACAGGTTTAAGGGTCATGCTGCGGTCCAGGACAAGCATAGTCAATGTCCAGTTCAACTAAAATGGTGGTTCAAAGACTCCTTTTTCTGGCTCTTTTTAATCTGTGGGTCCTGCAGGTTTGAGGGTCATGCTGCGGTCCAGGACATGTATAGTCAATGTCCAGTTCAACTAAAATGGTGATTCAAAGACTCCTTTTTCTGGCACTTTTTAATCTGTTGGTCAGACAGGTTTAATGGTCATACTGCGGTCCAGGACATGTATAGTCAATGTCCAGTTCAACTAAAATGGTGGTTCAAAGACTCCTTTTTCTGGCACTTTTTAATCTGTGGGTGAGACAGGTTTAAGGGTCATGCTGCGGTCCAGGACAAGCATAGTCAATGTCCAGTTCAACTAAAATGGTGGTTCAAATACTAAATTACCGGCACTTTTTAATCTATGGGTCAGACAGGTTTAAGGGTTATACTGCGTTCCAGGACAGGTATAGTCAATGTCCAATACAAGTAAAATGATGGTTCAAATAATACTGCCTTCTGGCACTTTTTAATTTGTGGGTGATGCAGGTTTAAGGGTCATGCTGCGGTCCAGGACAGGGTTTGTCAATGTCCAGTTCAACTAAAATGGTGGTTGAAAGACTCCTATTTCCGGCACTTTTTAAATCTGGGGGTCATGCAGGTTTGGGGCTCATGCTGCGTTCCAGGACAGGGATAGTGCATGTCCAGTTCAAGTAAAATGATGGTTCAAATAATACTGCCTTCTGGCACTTTTTAATTTGTGGGTCATGCAGGTTTAATGGTCAGGCTGTGGTACAAGACAGGGATAGTGAATGGTGTGTGACTTTTTTTCTGTGACTTTTATAACCTAAGTGAGTTGCCTAAGATGTAGCACGTATCCATTTGACTGTTGTGGATGTTAATTCCAGCTTCTCCAGCCCTGTTTGGGTGTAAGAATGAAGGTGTTGTTCCTCTCCCATAGACTTTAATGGTCATCGGCGATAATCTATTATCGACTATCGGAAATCGTCTTGATAATTGACGATATCGACTATCAAAATGATAACGATAGTTGACACAATCGCTCATCACTAGTCCCTACCATAAAGCGCAAGTTACTAGCAAACTGGCAAGGACCCTATGAAGTGCTTGAAGAGGTTGGAGACTTGAATTATAAAGTGTACCAGCTCGGAAAGCGAAAGCCAAATCAATAGTACCACATCAACCTAATTAAACCATGGAAAGACAGAGACCCTGACCGCTGTGAGCGTCCCCCATAGTGCCTCTCCAGAGTAGGTGTCAGACTCTTTGTCAAAGTCCCAGAAACATGAGACCAGGGAATTCAAACAAAGAAATACAGATGTATTTTGGAATTACCAGGGTGTACTGATGTCACAAGACATGATATTGTAACAGAACCAAGGGTAAAGGTCCAGTTAACACTGTACCGGGTCCGAGAAGATTGTAGACGAACTATATCTGAGGAGGTCAAGAAAATGTTAGACCTCGGGGTCAGGGCCGGGACAAGACATTTTGGTGCCCTAGGCACAAAAGGCAAGTAGCGCCCCCCCCCCTTCTTCTCCCTGCATATGTGCAGTTGAAATTTCAAAAATCCCCTAACAAAAGAGACTTATTACAGATTAATATTGATATCTAAAACTTAAAGTGCCCTTTAGACCTGGTTCACATCTGCGTTGTGTTTTTTTCGTTCTATTCCAATTAGGAAAGAGTAAAACAGAAAAGAATAGTCACCCACTGATTTCAATTACCGTAGGTTTTTAGGCTTTCAGTTTGGCTCTGATAAATCAGATAACATTTTTTTTTACATAAAAAAAAATTAAATAGTATGCTGCGCTATTGTTTGCATGAAAAAAAAAGAAAATCTGATGGCAAAGGGGTTATTCACATGGAGTTTTGACTCCGTATTACACCCACTTTGTAGATCTGTCTCGGGGACCGACAGGACGGACCCAGGGCCGCATCTAACAATTAGCAGTGAGATTATCACTGCGCGCACTGAGGCAAACCCAGCAGCGGTCACGAGCAATGTCAAGTCTTTGCAAGACGGTCCCAAGCGAGTGATAATCTTGCTGCTAATTGTTAGATGCGTCCCTGGGTCCGTCCTGTCAGTCCCCGAGACGGATCTACAAAGCGGGTGTAATACGGAGTCAAAACACCGTGTGAACAACCCCAAAGACCCTTCCATTTTTTGTTTACATTTAAATCAATTGAAAACGAATACAAATGTATGGGTATTGGTTTGCATCTTTTTTACATTTTTTAAATGGATTTGTTATTTTTTTCTGTGCATGCACAGACATATATCAGGCTTTTTTTTAAATCTATTTTTAATAGAAACAAATGGAAAAAAATATCTGGTTATTTCACAGAGTTGAACAACAGATCAGTTAAAAAAAAACCAAACAAACAAAACAGACGACTGCACATCCGTTGCATCAGTTAACGGCCATTTTTGGCAATAGATCCTTCTACTTTGAACAGAAAACCAAACTCAGATGTGCACCGGGATATAGTCCCACTCAGGTCCTGTCTTTAAGGCTATGTCTTGGACAAGAAACGGCCAAAAGTCGACTGTTTTCTTTCCGACACAGGACCGCAGTTTTGTCATGTCTTGTGCAAAAACTGCGGTTCTTGTATTTTTGCCATCGCCCATACAATTGTATTGTATGGGAAGACGCTGAAAAACTAAAAGCGCCAGCATATTATACAACATGTTGTATAATACGTCAGTGCCAGAAGACGATCATAGAAAGGATAAGCTGTGGGGACTACAGGTCGTTTTTTCCATTAAAGTCTATGGGGCTGCCTGAATGATCGTATTTTCAGCGGTTTTAGAACCCTAAAACCACCGAAAATATGATTGCATTTAATTGCAGTGTAGACATAGCCTAAGGCTTGGTTCACTTCTGTGTCCAAGTTTCTGTTCAGAACCTCCAGTGCAGAGGTTAAAACTGAAGCTCTTGATCCGTTTCACAACGAACACCCATGGCACCCGAAAGACTAAGTACAATGAGTCTGTTTCCGTGGTGGTGCCTGTCATTGAGATGTAAAAAATATCACAGGGGCACATGACTGCTGCTGCAGCAGTGACGTTGCTGTCTGGAAGGAGATGATGAGTTAGCACATAGTTGGCAACTTTTGAAAATGAAAAAGCAGGAGAAATTTGCATGGACACGCCCATCTTTTCGGTATGCCACGCCCCTTCAAAAAGCCACACCCACTCCACCTAACTGCATAACGGCTTTGGAAGAAAGCCAGGTAGATGCCCTTATAGCCAGGTAGTAACCCCCCATAAGCAGGTAGTGCCCCTTACAGGCAGGTAGATGCCCCCTTGTAGCCAAGTAGATGCCCTCTGTAGCCAGGTAGGTGCCCCCCTTTGTTAGCCAGGTAGGTGCCCCCATTGTTGCCAGGTAGTGCCCCCATTGTTTGCCAGGTAGTTTCCCCCTTTCTGTCCCCCAGGTGGATGCCCCCTCTGTTGCCAGGTAGATGCCCCCCTCTGTTGCCAGGTCGATGCCCCCTCTGTTGCCAGGTTAGATCCCCCTCCGTTGCCCGTTAGTGCCCCCATTGTTGCCAGGTAGTTCCCCCCTGTTTCCAGGTAGTGCCCCCTCTGTTGCCAGGTAGATGTCCCCTCTGTTGCCAGGTAGTGCCCCCTCTGTTGCCAGGTAGATGTCCCCTCTGTTGCCAGGTAGTGCCCCCTCTGTTGCCAGGTAGTGCCCCCATTGTTGCCAGGTAGTGCCCCCATTGTTGCCAGGTAGTGCCCCCATTGTTGCCAGGTAGTGCCCCCATTGTTGCCAGGTAGTGCCCCCATTGTTGCCAGGTAGATGTCCCCTCTGTTGCCAGGTAGTGCCCCCATTGTTGCCAGGTAGTGCCCCCTCTGTTGCCAGGTAGTGCCCCCATTGTTGCCAGGCAGAGCCCCCATATAGCTAATAAAAATAAAATAATAAAATCCACTTACCTCACCAGGCTCCTGCAGCACGGCCGCTCCGGACGATCTCCTCAGCGGCGCAGGGGGAAGTGAGAGCAGCCGCGCGTCCCTCCCCTGCAGCCGCGCGTCACTTCCCCGGCGCCGCTGACCTGTATGTGCGGCGCACACACCGGCGGCAGACATACAGGGGGAGGAGGGAGCGATCCCTCCTGCCTCCTCCCTGCGCAGCGAGACTCCGGGCGTGTGAAGCGGGCGCAGCGGCCGCTTCACCCGCCTGTAGGAGCGGCCCGGCGGCGCCAGAGTAGCGCACTAGCGCTACTCTGTCGCCACGGCCATTTAAAGAACCCCCGCCGCCTGCTGGCGGCGGGAGGAATGCCAACTCCCCCGGGAGGGCGGGAGGGGACCCCAAATAGCGGGTCCCCCCCGCCAAAAACGGGAGAGTTGGCATGTATGAGTTAGCAGTGCTGACCACTACTAGTGACACAGTGGATTCAGCACCAATCATAAAAATGACAGTAACAAACATAAGTATTAAGAAAACAAACCTCTATTTTCTTAGGACTGAAGGGGCACAGGCTGTATGTGGAGGGAGGCACAGGCTATATGTGGATGGAGGTACAGGCTATATCATAGTTGGCAACTTTTGAAAATGAAAAAGCAGGAGATTTTAGTGGGCTGCGCGCGTAGCGCGCCGCGGGAAAAAATTTGCGTGGACACGCCCATCTTGTCGGTATGCCACGCCTCTCCAAAAAGCCACACCCCACTCCACCTAACTGCATAACGGCTTTGGAAGAAAGCCAGGTAGATGCCCTTATAGCTAGGTAGTAACCCCCCATAAGCAGCTAGTGCCCCTTACAGGCAGGTAGATGCCCCCTTGTAACCAAGTAGAGGCCCCCTCTGTAGCCAGGTAGGTGCCCCCCTTTGTTTGCCAGGTAGGTGCCCCCCATTGTTGCCAGGTAGGTGCCCCCATTGCTTGCCAGGTAGTGCCCCCATTGTTGCCAGGTAGTGCCCCCATTGTTGCCAGGTAGATGCCCCCTCTGTTGTCAGGTAGATGCCCCCATTGTTGCCAGGTAGATGCCCCCATTGTTGCCAGGTAGTTCCCCCTCTGTTGCCAGGTAGTGCCCCCATTGTTGCCAGGTAGTGCCCCATTTGTAGCCAGGTAGATGCCCCCATTGTTGCCAGGTAGTGCCCCCTTTGTTGCCAGGTAGATGTCCCCTCTGTTGCCAGGTAGATGCCCCCTCTGTTGCCAGGTAGTGCCCCCATTGTTGCCAGGTAGATGCCCCCTCTGTTGCCAGGTAGACCCCCTCTGTTGCCAGGTAGTGCCCCCTCTGTTGCCAGGTAGTGCCCCCATTGTTGCCAGGTAGTGCCCCCATTGTTGCCAGGTAGTGCCCCCATTGTTGCCAGGTAGATGCCCCCCCATTGTTGCCAGGTAGATGTCCCCATTGTTTCCAGGTAGATGTCCCCACTGTTGCCAGGCAGAGCCCCCCATATAGCTAATAAAAAATAAAATAATAAAATCCACTTACCTCACCAGGCTCCTGCAGCACGGCCGCTCCGGACGATCTCCTCAGCGGCGCAGGGGGAAGTGAGAGCAGCCGCACGTCACACCCCCTGCAGCCGCGCGTCACTTCCCCTGCGCCGCTGACCTGTATGTGCGCCGCACACACCGGCGCCGGACATACAGGGGGAGGAGGGAGTGCGATCCCTCCTGCCTCCTCCCTGCACAGCGAGACTCCGGGCGGGTGAAGCGGGCGCAGCGGCCGCTTCACCCGCCTGTAGGAGCGGCCCGGCGGTGCCAGTGTAGCGCACTAGCGCTACTCTGTCGCCGCGGCCATTTAACGAACCCCCGCCGCCTGCTGGCGGCGGGAGGAATGCCAACTCCCCCGGGAGGGCGGGCGGGGACCCCAAATAGCGGGACCCTCCCGCCAAAAACGGGAGAGTTGGCATGTATGGGCTATATGTGGATGGAGGCACAGGCTGTATGTGGAGGAGGCACAGGCTGTATGTGGAGGAGGTACAGGCTGTATGTGGAGGGAGGCACAGGCTATATGTGGATAGAGGTACAGGCTATATGTGGATGGAGGCACAGGCTGTATGGGGAGGAGGCACAGGATGTATGTGGAGGAGGCACAGGCTGTGAGTGGATGGAGGTACAGGCTATATGTGGATGGAGGTACAGGCTGTATGTGGAGGAGGCACAGGCTGTATGTGGAGGAGGTACAGGCTGTATGTGGAGGAGGCACAGGCTGTATGTGTATGGAGGCACAGGCTGTATGTGGAGGAGGCACAGGCTGTATGTGGAGGAGGTACAGGCTGTATGTGGAGGAGGCACAGGCTGTATGAGGAGGAGGCACAGGGGGTATGTGGAGGCACAGGCTGTATGTGGAGGAGGCACAGGCTGTATGTGGAGGAGGCACAGGCTGTATGAGGAGGAGGCACAGGCTATATATGGATGGAGGCACAGGCTGTATGTGGAGGGAGGCACAGGCTATATGTGGAGGAGGCACAGGCTGTATGTGGAGGAGGCACAGGCTGTATGTGGAGGAGGCACAGGCTGTATGTGGAGGAGGCACAGGCTGTATGTGGAGGGAGGCACAGGCTATATGTGGAGGGAGGTACAGGCTGTATGTGGATGGAGGCACAGGCTGTATGTGGAGGGAGGCACATGCTATATGTGGTTGGAGGTGCAGGCTGTATGTGGAGGAGGCACAGGCTGTGTGTGGAGGAGGCACAGGCTATATGTGGAGGAGGCACAGGCTATATGTGGAGGAGGCACAGGCTGTATGTGGAGGAGGCACAGGCTGTATGTGGAGGAGGCAAAGGCTGTATGTGGAGGAGGCACAGGCTATATGTGGATGGAGGTACAGGCTGTATGTAGAGGGAAGCACAGGCTGTATGTGGAGTAGGCACAGGCTATATGTGGATGGAGGCCCAGGCTGTATGTGGAGGAGGCACAGGCTATATGTGGAGGAGGCACAGGCTATATGTGGAGGGAGGCACAGATTGTGTAAGGGGGAAGGCTGTATGTAGAGGAGGCACAGGCTGTATGTAGAGGTGACACAGGCTATATGTGGAGGAGGCACAGGCTGTATGTGGAGGGAGGCACAGGCTGTATGTGGAGGGAGGCACAGGCTGTATGTGGAGGAGGCACAGGCTGTATGTGGAGGGAGGCACAGGCTGTATGTGGAGGTGGCACAGGCTATTTGTGTAGGAGGCACAGGCTATATGTGGAGGAGTCACAGGCTATATGTGGATGGAGGCACAGGCTGTATGTAGAGGGAAGCACAGGCTGAATGTGGAGGGAGGCACAGGCTATATGTGGATGGAGGTACAGGCTGAATGTGGAGGGTGGCACAGGCTGTAGGTGTGGAGGGAGGCACAGGCTGTATGTAGAGGGAAGCACAGGCTGAATATGGAGGGAGGCACAGGCTGTATGTGGATGGAGGCACAGGCTGTATGTAGAGGGAAGCACAGGCTGAATGTGGAGGGAGGCACAGGCTATATGTGTATGGAGGCACAGGCTGTATGTGGAGGGAGGCACAGGCTGTATGTGGAGGAGGCACAGCCTGAATGTGAAGGGAGGCACAGGCTGTATGTGGAGGAGGCAAAAGCTATATGTGGAGGAGGCAAAGGCTTATGTGGAGGAAGCACCGGCTGTATGTGGAGGAGGCACAGGCTGTATGCATACTTGCCAACTCTCTCATTTTTGGCGGGGGGGTCCCCCCCGCCATTCCGGCAGAGTTGGCATTCCTCCCGCCGTGGGTTCTTTAAATGACCGCGGCGCCAGAGTAGCGCTGGTGCGCTACTCTGGCGCCGCTGCGCCCGCTTCACCCGCCCGGAGTCTCGCTGTGCAGAGAGGAGGCAGGAGGGATCGCTCCCTCCTCCTCCCCCTGTATGTCCGGCGTCGGTGCGCGCTGTACATACAGGTCAGCGGCGCAGGGGAAGTGACGCGCGGCTGCATTCACTCCCCTGCGTCGCTGAGGAGATCGTCAGGAGCTGCAGGGAGCCTGGTGAGGTAAGTGACTTTTATTATTTTATTTTTATTAGCTATAAGGGGGCACTACCTGACTCCACTGGGGGCATCTACCTGGCAACAGAGGGGGCATCTACCTGGCTACAATAAGGGGGCAACTACCTGGCAACAAAGGGGGCATCTACCTGGCAACAGAGGGGGCACTACCTGGCAACAGAGGGGGCATCCACCTGGCAACAATGGGGGCATACTGAAGGGGGCTACCTGGCTAACAATGGGGGCATCTACTGGCAACAGAGGGGGCACTACCTGGCTAACAAAGGGGGCATCTACCTGGCTAACAAAGGGGGCACTACCTGGCTAACAATGGGGGCAACTACCTGGCTAACAATGGGGGCACTACCTGGCTAACAATGGGGGCATCTACCTGGCTAACAAAGGGGGCATCTACCTGGCTAACAAAGGGGGGCATCTACCTGGCTAACAAAGGGGGGCATCTACCTGGCTAACAAAGGGGGGCATCTACCTGGCTACAAATTTGGCTCTACCTGGCTACAGAGGGGGCATCTACTTGGCTACATGGGGGCATCTACTTGGCTACAGAGGTGGCATCTACTTGGCTACAGAGGGGGCATCTACTTGGCTACAAGGGGGCATCTACCTGCCTGTAAGGGGCACTACCTGGTTATGGGGGGGCTACTACCTGGCTATAAGGGCATCTACCTGGCTTTCTTCCAAAGCCGTTATGCAGTTAGGTGGAGTGGGTGTGGCTTTTTGAAGGGGCGTGGCACACCGACAAGATGGGCATGGCCATGCAAATGCGCGCCGCCCACTGAAATCTCCTGCTTTTTCAATTTCAAAAGTTGGCAACTATGGCTGTATGTGGTAGAGGTACAGGCTATATGTGGATGGAGGTGAGTGATCTGAAGTGGTGCGTACTGGAGGAGATCAATGTCAGGAATGAATGTGAAGCTATCCCAATGCTTCTGAAACATGAAGCATTTTGGATTTACACGTTAGAGTCCCTAGCACCTAAGGGCCTTATTGAAAATTTTAGCTTGAAATGTTATCTATGATGCTAACATTGAGGTCCTGTTATTGTTGTTTTTAATTGTGTTTTTAGAGGAGTGCTATGTATCCCACGTGATAGTGGGAGGGTATTTAAACGAAACATGGAATGCAGTACGCATGCTTGAAAAAGGAAGATAATTCTTCCGAAACGTCGCAGCACGTACTGCAGCGCGACTATCCGCTCTGTCAGAAGTCAACACAAAAAGATGGGACTTCAGGAATGAATATTGGACGTATACCACTGTGCAACTGATACAGCACCAGGTTTTTAGACTTCTTGTTGTATTGTGTTATTCACTGATTATATGAAGTAAAGTTCGCTTATGGAAATATTCCACACGCCTTGATGATGATTATTACTTATGGACTGATATAAGGGTTGCTGGAAAGACTCCCTGAACCGAGGCGATACTGGTTGGCCGTTACTATATAATATAAGCAGCGCTTGGTATTGATACAGAGTAGAAAAGGTCAGCCAGCTGCTGCTTGGTAATGTCAGCTACTGCAGCCGACATGATAAATGATTGTCTGTACAAGTCTGCGCCCCCTTTCTTCCTGGCAGAGGCTGCGCCCTAGGCGATGGCCTTCCTTTGCCTACCCATCGTCCCGGCCCTGCTCGGGGTAAGTGAGAAGTCCAGAAGCGAGTGGTCAAGCCCTATCGAGCTGTTATCAAAACCAGATGGTTCACTACACTTCTGTAATGACTTCCAGAAACTAAATAAGGTATCAAAATTTGATGCTTACCGCATGCCTAGGGTGGATGAATTAACTGAGAAACTTGGTCATGACAGGTACTTCTCTACCCTGGGTTTAACTAAAGGTTAACGTCTGCTTACCTTTTAGGTTGCATGGGGCTCCAGCAACCTTTCAAAGATTTATGGATGTCATCCTAAAACCCCATAATCAGTATGCTTCTGCATATTTGGATGATATCATCATCTTTAGCTGAGACAGGGACAGCCACTTACCGAAGGTACAGGCAATGCTTTGTTCGCTTAGAGCAGTGGGGCTTAGCGCAAACCCTAAAAAAATGCACCTTAGGGCTTGAAGAAGCCTGGTACCTACCATAATAGGTAGGGGCATTATAAAACCACAGGTTAATAAGATAGAGTCTATACAAGACTGGCCACAACCCACAACAAAAAGGCAAATGAGAGCTTTTTTAGGCATTGTGGGTTATTATTGTGGTTCATTCCAAACTTTTCCAATATAGCAGCACCCCTAACAGATCTGACTAGGCACAGTAAGTCGGTTATGGTCAAGTGGAACCCAGAGGCGGAAAAGGCGTTCCAAAAATTAAAATAAGCTCTCTGCAGGCGTCCAGTATTGATCACGCCTAATTTTAAGAGGGATTTCATTGTTCAGGCAGATGCTCCTGATGTGGGACTCTGGGCAGTTCTTTCCCAAGAAGTAGAGGGAGGGGAGCATCCCGTCATATATCTGAGCAGGAAGCTTACACCAGCGTAGAAAAATTACAGTATAGTTGAGCAGGAATGTTTGGCCATCAAATGGGCTCATGAAGCCTTGAGGTATTATCTTCTGGGTTGCCACTTTAAGTTAATTACTAACATGAATGTCTCAAGCAAAGAAAAGGAACACGTGAGTCACAAGGTGGGTCATAAATTTTAAGTCTTCAGTGGAACACAAATCAGGTAGTCCCCGGAGTCGATTGATAAGAGCTTAGCAATCGACTCCGGGTACTACCTGTTTTGTGTTCCACTGAAAACTTAAAATTTATGACATTCCTAAATCTTTCACAGTGAAGAAAAAAACCCAATTAAAAAATAACTTTTACTTGATATGCCTTAAAAGAATGCCCTCCAAAATGAAGGACCCACAGCAACAAACACCAAAATTTGTTCTCCTAGAGAGGAAGAAATGCTGGTTCCTCTAAATCTAAATATCCAATATAGTGGTACTGACCCAAGGGGTGAAAATTGCCCCCCTCGGCGGAGTAGTCGCCCCAACAGGAGCGGCCCCACCTATTGAGAGCGCACCCTAGGTCAGACCCCTTAAACAGTTCCTAAAAGGATACCAGCAGGACTCCCATATGTGCTATAGACACTCAAGGAGAAACAATTCTATCCACATAAAATCATTCTTTTTAGTCACATGTACAAAACAAGAAAAAAAAATAAAAACAACGTTCTGTTGCATCATTGATTCAGAAACCTGTGTGATTTGTTCAAGACCCACAAACAAAAACAACGTTCCGTTGTATCATTAATTCAAAAACCCGTGTGATTGTTCAAGACCCGACGCGTTTCCCCAAAAATTCTATAGGGTTCATCAGGGTTTAACAAGAGAACATTTAGCCAACAAGACTAAAATCACAGCATACATAGACTAATAGATAAAGATACTTAGCAATGATATCCTTAATGGTGGGAATGCCGTCAAGATAATCCAATAAGATACAGATTGATGATGTGTCTGATGCTTCAGTGTGGACGATACTGCCATGCATCCATGCTCCCCATGGAGATCTTTAAAGTGGACACCACCGGAAGTGATCTCACAAACCAAAACATCACTTCCTGTCTCCCCCCCCCCCCCCCACGGAGATCAATTCAGACCCGCAGAGGGAGTAGAGATCTCTCATTCCCAGATAATTCACATGATTTTTATACAGCAAAGTATGCATATATGTTTGCTGTTATTATGTTTGTATTGGCGCTGGGATGTTGCACCGTCGAGTAGCGTTTTGCTCTGAACGGTGTCTGCGCATGTACATCCGTCGCACCTCTGCAGCGATGTTATGTGGTGTTAGTGGCGATAGACGCCTCACTTACCCACCAAAAGGGGGCGACCTGCTCTTCCCATGTGAATTATCTGGGAATGAGAGATCTCTACTCCCTCTGCGGGCCTGAATTGATCTCCGTGGGGGGGAGGAGACAGGAAGTGATGTTTTGGTTTGTGAGATCACTTCCGGTGGTGTCCACTTTAAAGATCTCCATGGGGAGCATGGATGCATGGCAGTATCGTCCACACTGAAGCATCAGACACATCATCAATCTGTATCTTATTGGATTATCTTGACGGCATTACCACCATTAAGGATATCATTGCTAAGTATCTTTATCTATTAGTCTATGTATGCTGTGATTTTAGTCTTGTTGGCTAAATGTTCTCTTGTTAACACTGATTAACACTATATAATTTTTGGGGGAAACGCGTCGGTCTTGAACATCAAAGTTTTGAATTAATGACAACGAACGTTGTTTTTGTTTTGTTTGTGGGTCTTAACAAATCACACAGGTTTTGAATCAATGATGCAACAGAACGTTGTTTTTTTTTTTTTTTCTTGTTTTGTACATGTGACTAAAAAGAATGATTTTATGTGGATAGAATTGTTTCTCCTGGAGTGTCTATAGCACATATGGGAGTCCTGCTGGTATCCTTTTAGGAACTGTTTAAGGGGTCTGACCTAGGGTGCGCTCTCAATAGGTGGGGCCGCTCCTGTTGGGGCGACTACTCCGCCGAGGGGGGCAATTTTCACCCCTTGGGTCAGTACCACTATATTGGATATTTAGATTTAGAGGAACCAGCATTTCTTCCTCTCTAGGAGAACAAATTTTGGTGTTTGTTGCTGTGGGTCCTCCATTTTGGAGGGCATTCTTTTAAGGCATATCAAGTAAAAGTTATTTTTTAATTGGGTTTTTTCTTCACTGTGAATTTTTGCTACAAATTTAACCCAAATAGGCAAAATTAGATTTATGTCTGTGAGTTTATTCCTAAATCTTTGAAAGGTTGCTGGAGCCCCATGCAACCTGAAAGGTAAGCAGACGTTAACCTTTAGTTAAACCCAGGGTAGAGAAGTACCTGTCATGACCAAGTTTCTCAGTTAATTCATCCACACTAGGCATGAGGTACGCATCAAATTTTGATACCTCATTTAGTTTCTGAAAGTCATTACAGAAGTGTAGTGGTTCTTAAATTGTAAGTTTTCAGTATAACACAAAGCAGGTAGTCCCCAGAGTCAATTGCTAAGCTCTTATCAAAGACTTCAGGCCTTAACAACCGGCTAATGACTATTAGCGACTTCACAGCGTAGTAAGTTATATGTGTAGGTAATAGGGTCCCCAGTGTAGGTAATAGTGTCCCCCAGTAAGTTATATGTCCCCCAGTAGGTGGATATTTAGTTTATATGTATCCAAGTAACTAGGTGTATAGGTTATATGTCCCCCAATAGGTATATAGGCAGGTTATAGTTACCCAGTAGGTATATAGGCAGGTTATAGGTACCACAGTGGATATATAGACAGGTTGTAGGTCCCCCAGTAGGTATATAGGCAGGTTATATATCCTCCTATGGGTATATAGGCAGGTTATAAGTCCCAGAGCGGGTATATAGAAAGGTTATAGATCCTCCAGCGGGTATATAGGCAGGTTATAGTTACCCAGTAGGTTTATAGGCAGGTTGTAGGTCTCCCAGTAAGTTTATAGGCAGGTTATATATCCTCCTGTGGGTATATAGGCAGGTTATAGGTCTCCCATCAGGTATATAGGTCCCACAGCACATATATAGGTAGGTTATAGGTCCCCCAGCACGTATATAGATAGCTTATAGGTCCCCCAGCACGTATATAGGTAGCTTATAGGTCCCCCAGCACGTATATAGGTAGCTTATAGGTTCCCCTGCACATGTATATGTAGCTTATAGGTTCCCCTGCACATGTATATGTAGCTTATAGGTTTCCATGCACATGTATATATAGCTTATAGGTTCCCCTGCACATGTATAGGGCTACTTAAAAATAAAAAACTAACAACACTCACCTTTCCATGCTCCTTGACGCTGTTGCTGATTCTGGTCTTCCTTCACAGGCGGCGTGACATCACCAGGCCGCGCAGGCAGCATGATGACACTCATGCCGACTGTGCTGTGTACTCTGGTTAGCCTGCTTGCGGCTCACCAGAGTACTCTGTGGAGCGGATAGACTTCGTTCTCTGCTCCCCAGAAGCCTGTAACTGTATGTGCATCGCACATACAGTTAGTCTCGGCACCGCTGCCATCGCCAAGGTCCTAAGCCGATACCTTAGCGATCGGTTTCGACTTAGGACCCTAACGATCGTCGGCGGATGGCGGGGGAAGGCCGGGGATGAAGAGCAGGTAAACTTCAGGGAAATGCGGATGCTCTGTCCAGAACGCACTGTATGGTGGTTAAGATTGTTCGACCCCACAGGTTCAAACAGAGGGGGAGGGTATGTGAGACAGTGACAGGTGGAGTGGTTGAGGGAAGGTATATTTCCCTGAGAATACTCTACTATGCGGCTTTGGGGAATGTGTGGGCAGATGTGAGTCACTGAGAGGCCTGGGCTCGGTGAAGGGCAGCTGACAGTTTTGTATATCAGTAACACTCTGTTACTGACATGTCTAAGTTTTAGTATAGCGGCTCCAATCCACTTAGTCTGGGTTGACTTTTCCTGGAGTGGTCAAAGTGATGGGTGAGTGGCCACTCCCACTTATCAGGTGAGGCTGGTATCAGGCCTACAAAGACTGGGCCTGCAGGCCTGTGTATGCTGCTAGTGGAATGCTAAAGCCACATTGTGAGTAGCTCTTGTTTGGTGCATGCCCAGGGTCACTCAGTGTGTCCCTGGTATAGAGAGAACCTCTAGGGTTAGAGCTCAGCTGAGCAGGTTTTTGTTTATATTGTTACCTGAAGTAAAGGCTTTTTTATTTTGTTACCATTTAAAAAAAACAGACATTGCCTGGACTTGGACTTTATCTGCAGTGTCCCTGTCTCTGCCTGTTGAAGTCCAGGCTGCTACCTGGGTCTAACGATAATCCTTCACATATGGTGGAGGATGCGGGCAGACCAACGATAAAGAGAGACACATGTGTTTAAAGGATATTTGCTGCAGCCAATGCACAGCCATCAGAGATAGCCAAGATGGGCGAACTTTTAAAACAGCTGATCCAGGCTGAGTAGGTTATGTTACATTTATTTGGTGCATGTCCAGGGTCACTCAGTCTGCCCCTGGTATAGAGAGAACCATTCCTTGTATAGTTAGAGCACAGCCAAGCAGTTTTTTGTTTATGTTGTTGCCTGAAGTTAAGGCTGCTTTATTTTTCTGCCATTTCAATAAACCCATGCTTAGCCTGGACTTTATGGCTGCTAACTGGTCCTAATGCTAATCCTTTCCCTGATCTCCATGGGACATACCAACTACCTGACTCGCATTTCCTAACATACCATCAGGTTATGGGCTTCGTAAAACATAAGGTGATAAAGGTGGGAATGGAATTCCCCTCCAGCCCTTTAGATTCCCTTGTCCAGTTAACCTTGGTCCGCCACTTCCTATCGTTGTTTTATGTTAAGGTCAGAGAAGTAGACCTTCAGGATTTGAGATGTCGATATTTTAATAAATGGGAGAGTGATTTTCTGAACTCTGGGATTGTTTGGATAGTCATTGGGGGTTAAAATTGGGTTAGCTAAGCAGTTATTAACGAGCAATGGGGAGAAACTCATTTTGGTTTTATGCATCATGTTATATACGGATTCAATATCCTCCCACATCCTCAAGCAGCTTGCAACCTGGTTTTCACATGGTGCACCGGATCCGGGGCTGCCCAAAGTCCCATTCCTATTGAACTAATTTGATTGATCTACTAAATGACAATTGGGAGGTGAAACCACCTCTAACACCTGGTGCAATTTTATTCCACAACCTTGTCCCGTCGACCAAGCTTTCTAACCTACTTCACGTCATTTTGCTGGCAGCAAAGCAATGCCTGCTTGCTAGATGGTTAGACAAGGGGATGTCAGGAAACAAGTGAAATCTCATCTCTTTATTGATAAGGCTGAGTTGGGGCTTTCTAAACAATCCCAAACGGAGTTTTTTTTAAAAAAAATGGGATCGTTTTATCTGTAGTTTCTTGAGTGACAAGAAAATTAAATTAATCGCAACCCCTTTCAAATTTACCAATTGGTGTTTGCATGCTAAGATATCTGATTCCCTGAGTAGACTGAAGGCCCTGGATTAAGGAGGGTAGTTAAGAGATTGGGATTTTCATCATATGTTATCATATTTGCATACAAGTGTACTGTGGTAAACTTTTTCTTGCTTGTTTGGAGTGATAAGCACTGAGGCTTATGCCCCTTTTTCCATTCTCTTTTCCTTGCATTTTGTGACTTCTTCTTTTGAGAAATATAAACAAATTTTTCTGTGTTGGATCCGGTTTTGGATCCAAAAAATTCATCCAAAAGTACTGCATAAATCGCATCCAAAATGCATCCAACATGCTTCCAACACGCACGTGCGTGTTTGGACGTGTTTTGGCTGCAGCAGGAATGCACCCTATAGTTTTTAATAGGGCGTCTTTCAGATCGAGAGTTGACATGAAAATTCTTTGAACGGATCTGAAAGATGCATCAGAAAGACGCATGTAAACACGTATCGCTGATCACGATGCGTGTTTTACATTGAAAACAATGTAAAACACACTGCACATTGTTAGATGCGTGTTTGGGTCCATTTAGGGTCCAAAACACGGATACAAACACGCATCTAAAAATGGATCCAAAATCGAATCCAACAAGCCGTGTGAGCATACACATACTTTGAGTACTTGAGGTGAATTCCTTGCTTGCCCAATAATAGGTTTGTTACTTTTCATATTATATACTGCATGCTAATTGTTTTTTCTTTTACTTTACTGCTATATATATTATTCTTATGTAAGGCCACATTCTATGGCCAAAATGAATAATTGTTACTAGATAAGCCAGTGGAACAGAAATCTGACTTTGGTTCCTGGGTGTGTGAACTGTTTCGGGGTACGTGTGAGGCTCAATGTAAGGGTATGGTCACACGGGCTAATTTTGGCACGTATTTTGCGTTGTATTTGCGCTCTAATACGAGCGAGATGCACGCCGAAATTGCGGTAAACCATAGTTCTCATAGAGAACTATGGATTACACCTACTCTCCTCGCTCGTACAATACGATTGTACAATACGAACATAGCCTAAGATTGATCCATGGAGTTGTGTATCCTGATCACACCCACGTCACACAGCCAAACGGGGCCTGGGTGAGTGTCCATGACGGATTATGCCCTAGATTTCCTCCTGTGTGGGTCCCCGGTATGTCTTTTCTCTTTCTCTGACATTGTTGGTCTAGAGGTTTCAGAGGAAGCTATATATACAATTCTAAAAAAGGTAGATATTATATTAAAGTAGAACTGAAGATCTGAATAGAGCCTGAACCACATTGCTGTTACACAGCAGATTGATACGCCAGATTGAGGGCCTCCCTACCCTTTTTGCAAAATGATGAAATGTAGTCTTTTGCCATCTGCACGAGTATGAGAAGAGGGAATGTGAATTCATGCACATTTTCCACCAGCATAGTAAAGCCACTTTGGCTCAAACAAACCTTCTCTGTTCCATGTGTGCAATTTATAGTAAACCACATTGAGAATTGATATGGCATAATGTGCCTAAAAAAAGGAGGAACAATTTTTAATGTCTTAAAATCTAACCCTTGTTTTAGGAACCTTTCTAACCTGACCTTCTTGCTACACATTGTCATAATTTATTATAGTTTGTAACCCATGGACTATGGAGGACTGTCAGTACCTGACCTTTACTAAATAAGGCCACAACTGAGACATTTAGGTTGGTGTGGACTAGAATGACATAGAGACCTTTTGTTTATCACAGGATAGAGGCATAGCTACAGGGGGTGCTACCGTGCCCTGAAGCCTGAGAGGGCCCAAAAGCCCTTCTGCCACATAAGAAGATACCAGCATTGTAAATGGCGCATGGTAACTGGGGGGCCCATTTCACTTTTTGCACTAGGGCCCAAGAGCTTGAAGTTACACCTCTGTCACAGGAACTACACTATGTATCATTCCGGGTCAGCATTCATTGCCCCCATTCATTGCGGTAATGCTGAATGTGTCATCAGATGTTATCACTATGGATCAGCATCTTTCATGCCTATATCCCAGAT
Source organism: Phyllomedusa bahiana (assembly GCA_025379985.1). Classification (NCBI taxonomy): domain Eukaryota; kingdom Metazoa; phylum Chordata; class Amphibia; order Anura; family Hylidae; genus Phyllomedusa; species Phyllomedusa bahiana. Next base: position 39,214 of record JAODAL010014200.1, read on the forward strand.
CTGTATTTCTAAATGAGCAAAAGTATACATACTAACCAATAAAAATGCAATTAAAATGCGTCCAGAAGGTTGAAAGATATATTTACCTGGGAGATTTATATAAAAAATTAAAGCTCTGCTTTGATTGGTTGCTATGAGCAACAGGACTTTTTTTGTTTAGACAGTTTTCATAAACCACTACCAGATCGCCACCCTACAAGATTTTGGGGTGTCTTTCGGTTGTCATGAACAATAGTGGTCTATTACACCCTGCCAAAGTGCCTTAGGTTCGAGACCTACCAGAAAACATCCATGCATCCAAACCCTGTGGTGTGATGACACTAGAGAAGAAGCCGGTCTGTTTCTCGTCCGGAAAAAACAGGGATAGGTGAGTTAATTTAATTTTTTTTTTTTCCTAATGTGGTCACTTCAGATGTTGGGGTCCATTCCTACCACCTACCCACCTGTGGCCTACCAACCTACTTACTTGTGGCCTATTTTCTATTTATAGTATTAAAGGTGTCGGAGAGACGCCTCTCTATGAGTAGTGCTGAAGCTTGGTATCAGCTAGTAGTGTTTTTGTTACCCTAAGGCTGACACTAACCCTCTATCACTATTACTCCTGTAATGTGAAGGTCCGCTTCTGGGGTGGAAGGGCTGCTATCTTTAGGGTGGGAAGGGTGCAATATCCATGGACTTTCCCATCCTGATAGTATTAGTCTGCAGCTGCTGGTTTAACATTGCAAGGACTGGAGCCAGCTCTGATCTCTGCTGTTAGGAGTGGGTTACTACTGTAATCAGTTGGCACCTGACGTTCATAATGTGAACTCACTGTATGAGCTTGCTCCATAGCTCCGAACCGACAATAGGGTGTACCCATATGTCCATTGTGGGTAAGGGTTGTATGGCAGTGCAGTACTGCAAGTGAAAAGAAAACACACCAAAACCGCACTTTTTGAATGCACCCTAAGCATACATGCCAACTCTCCCGCTTTTGACGGGAGGGGGGGGGGTGTGTCCCCGCTAATGGGGACCACCCCGGCAGAGTTGGCGAACCTCCCAGGCAGCGGGGGTTCTTTAAATTGACCGCGGTGACAGCCCGGCGAGTTTCACTGACTTGTGTGGCCACAGCCGCACAGTCAGTCAGCAGCTGCACGCTCCGTGCAGTGCCGGTAAAAGGGAGAGGGGCAGGAGGATCGCTCCCCCTCCCCCCTTTTCTCCCCCTGTATGTACAGCGCCGGTGTGCGCTGTACATACAGATCAGGTCGCAGGGGGAGTGCGCGCGGCTGCACTCACTCCCCCGCGACGCTGAGGAGTTTGGGCCCGGGGGAGATTTTCCAGAGCTGGTCGTACTGCAGGGAGCCTGGTGAGGTAAGTGTATTTTATTATTTTATTTTTATTAGCTATAGGGGGGATCTACCTGGCTAACAAAGGGGGGCATCTAACTGGCTACAAATTGGGCTCTACCTGGCTACAGAGGGGACATCTACCTGGCTACAAGAGGGCATCTACCTGCCTGTAAGGGGCACTACCTGGTTATGGGGGGCTACTTCCTGGCTATAAGGGCATCTACCTGGCTTTCTTCCAAAGCTGTTATGCAGTTAGGTGGAGTGGGTGTGGCTTTTGAAGGGGCGTGGCACACCAACAAGATGGGCATGTCCATGCAATTTTTTTGCCACGCCGCGCTCCGCCCTCTTCAGTCTCCTGCTTTTCCACTTTCAAAAGTTGGCAACTATGACCCTGAGTAATTATTGTGCTTAAAGTCTTAGAGTGCTTTCACACAATGAGATTTGGTGCATTTTTTTCACTTGCAGTACTTCACAGTAATTAAACTGCCTTTATTATCTAAATTGTTTGGAAAGGTGTTATAGCTAAGTAATCAATTATTCTGTTTGAAGTCTTGGGGGTTTTAAAACACAATAATTGTTTACTCCCTTGTAACACCTTTCCAAACAATTTAGATAACAGAAAGGAGTTTACAGGTAATAAAGGCAGTTTAATTGCAGTGCAGTAATGCAAGTTAAAAAAAAAAAAAAGTACCAAAACCGCAACATTTGAAAGCACCCTAATGGATTACAGACATAATGGATGGATCACTCACTAGCAACAATTTAAAGGGATTGTCTCACTACAGGGATTGCTTCTGATATTAAAGATTCTGCAAAAACAAGTCCCTTTGCAATATATGCCCATTACCTATTCCTAGATATCCCCTTTTGTATGGGCTGCATTAGCTCCTCAGGTCGCTATAACTACAGACCTGTTCCATCTTGCCTCATTGGCTGCAGGTCTGGTCGCTATAGCTACAGACTTGGTGTCCTTAGCAGCTCGTCACTGAAGACCAGTAGAAACCAGTAAACGGGCCCTTGAATTCAAAAATGAAACTGAGAAAACAGGACTGAGGTAAGATGAATTGATGTAGTGAGACAACCCCTTTAAGAAACTGAAAGGAGTGCAGTGCAGTACTGCAACAGAAAAACCGGACTGTGTAAAAGGTGTGATTTCCTCCAGCATGAAGACTTGGGTGCAGGCACATAGGCAAAGACCTGCAATCCACGAGACTGATTTCAGCAGTCGCATAGAATGTATGGAAAGGTCTAAGGGCCGGTTCACACGGCTTATTCAAGCAGTGATTGCGGGACGGCTTTTGCCCACAATACAGCTTGAATAAGGGGCGGGGGCACTGCCCGCCGGCCCCATAGACTTTCATTATCCACAGCGCGTATCCCGCTGGGATAATGAACATGTCACTTTCTCCCCGCCCAGCGTATTCGCCGAGCAGGGAGGAGAGACGGAATCCATAGTTCTCTATGAGAACTGTGGATTACCGTAATGGCTGGGACGGATTCCAGCCGTATTGCAGCGCAGTACGGTGCGCAATACGGCTGCAATCAGTGCCCAAAATAAGCCGTGTGGACGGCCCTTAAAGGTCTTCACCTTCAGCAGAAAAGGCTTCTTTATGCCTCAGTGACAGATCCTCTGTAACACTGCTATATTTATAATTAAACGTAATGTATAACATGCAGAAAATATGAGTGTACATAAAACATCTCCATTAGTGCTGAGGATTTTCTAGTTGGATGTGCGGATCAGAGCTGCAGTTCACCTCCAGTGCACAGGATAGCCGAGTGAGGCCTTGAGACGGCTGGTAAAAGAATAATTTGGTTATTTGTATTCCTCTCAATCTTATTACAATAGCCTTCACTGTGGTATGGGATGCCATGTATGAGTTTCCATGGCAATGTCTCCCCCAGATACAGGGGGAGCAATGTAATATAGTTGGCTTCTAGTCTCCATGACAACAAAGTCTGTTCAGATGAATTTCTCCTTTTAAGGTTGGGAGACAGGGAGATTGCTATGGGGAGGGGGTGGGAGTAAGGTAAATTCAGTGTAAAGGTAGTGTGCAGCATGCTAGAGCTGGGTGAGGGAAAGCCCTAGCCATAAGCCTGGTGTTAGTGCATGGGCTATAATAACATACCATCCATTGATTTATACAGAAGCTAGAGCAGATGAAGCTTCCAATGATAACGATTACACACATGCTCATACGGCGAAGTGAAATGTGTTTATTTGTCCATGGAGCATTACACATTCTGCACTTGGAGGGCATGCTAAAATACAATCTGCCCAAACCACCCGGCCGACCATGTGAGGTCTGCAGCACCTTACCCACACAGTATACCTTCACACTGCAGATAGGTTTCCTGTTTGCTGAATAGCTTCTGCATGGGAAACCGAAAGACAATGAACTTGTCCGATTACAATATTACATTTGTATCATTACTTCTAATGAGCTACCAAAGTGTTGACCCAGGAAAAGTCCTCCTACTTGGCCAACAGGCGATCCTGTTTATGTCGGTCTTTTGCATTTCGCATTGTTCAATGAATGATTGAAGCACAGCAGGACTGTAATACGAGAGCAAAGCAGAAATATGAGCAGGTGGCTGTTAGCAAGGCAACTGGTCAGAGCCCGTGAAGTATGAAAAAGCACAGTATGAGCCACAAGATCCACGTGCAGTGATCTGACAAGAGGTCCTTTCTTACATAAAGGGCTATTTCCATCTATGTAGGCAAATGTAAATGAGCATTCTTATCAAATACACTGCTGCTCTGATTTTGCAGGTAAATTATCTTCAACCTGCTACCAGCAGATCAGATAGCATTTTCAATGTGACAGGTTCTCTTTTTTAATCGATATTCTCATATCATTAATTTGCTTTAAACAAGTAGGTAAATAAACCTTTTTTTAAAACCAAATGTATTTAATTTCGCATAATTTCAAAGATACAGCAGGTTATCTATCCTGCTTGTTTATAGATGGTTTCCTAGGTTACCAACAACCTTTGAGTCCTACCTTCCCAGCTCATCTTGCCCCGGCTCCATTCTGCTGATAAAACAGAGCAGCAAGAGGGGGTTGGAAACCTAGTAAAACATCTATAAACAAGCAGGATAACCTGCTGTATCTTTGAAATGAAGCCAAATTAGAACAGAAATATATTTGGTAAGAATGCATATTTACCTTCACTTGCCTAGATGTTTAAAGCTAATCAATGAGATATGGAATATCCCTTTAAAGAGAACTTGTTACATTGAATCTGCTACCTGATCTGTTGGTTGTTGATGATGTTATAGAGCAGGAAGAGCTGAGCAGATTGATATGCTGTACTGTTTAGTAGAACTTGTATTTTAATCATGTAAATCCCTGCTTATTCTGGGTTAAAGGGGTTTTGCCAAGAAGTGAGTTCCTTACCTTTTGTCTGCTCAGAAGAGAAGATAAACATAGGATGCAGCGTCACGGGGGGGGGGGGGGCAGAGCAAAGAGCCAGTAAGCAGGGATTGTGTACAATGTTTGCTAAAATAATCCATTAAAACCCAGTGGATTTTCTATACAAAGAAAAGGTTTTTTCCCCACAGTCCCTTTCAAATGGTTCATTTCCCCGTATAGATAAGAAGTGCAAACCCCACAAGGGCAGCCGCAGCTCCCGCAATCCTGGTCGTGTCTAAAGTAAACTGTCAGGAAAACCTAGGGGGACTGGCAATGCTGTAGCTGTCAGAGGCTCACTTTTTTTAAGACATATATTTAGAAAAATGAGTAAATACCCATTTTGGAGGATCCCCCGTTAACATTATATTGTGGGGCAAACCCCTTTTAAAGGGGTCCGTAGGCGATAGTCATGATGGACAGCCTTCCCTTTTTGAAATTTAATACACAAACAGTCAATCACGGGGTAGGACCACCCCCCGGACTCTTTAAACCAGTTTTCGGATTTAAAAGAATAAAAAAAAGGATTATGCCGCTTTTTCATAGAAAATGTATCAACCTGTTGCTCTTTGTTTATAACCCCGCCTTAAGAAAAGAGATACCCCTTTCATGTGACAGGTTTCTTTAGGGCTATTCAAAAAATGCAAAATAGCCAAGAAATGGAGCTTTTCAGACACAAAAAAATTTTTGCACCTTTACTTTCTTTTCCTATTTTTTTTCCTGGGAGGGCCCCAAAGGGAAAAAAAAAACCTCGAAAAAGGGAAAAAAAAACCCCGTTCCCAGGCATCACAGTGCTGTGTTTTTGCCCTAGTTTCACAGGTTCTCATTTTACACTGTGACTGCAATATCTTTTAGGCCAGGTAAGGTATACTGCAGGAAAGTTTTGGTGGGAAAATGGGGGTGTAGCTTTTGGGGCGGGATGGGGTTTCTTTCTTTTTACTTTAAGGGGGAAAAAAAATAAAGGGCATTAGCAAATGAAAAAATGTAATAGCAAAATGTCTAGTGTAAACACTGCCTAGGGTTTTTTTTTTTTTTTTTGCTGCTTTACATTTAGATTCATTCATTTAATTTCTTGTCGGGTCCCGCGATTATGGCAAATTTTCAAATTTTAAAATCATTTACAATTTATTGTTAGCCCGGTTGGGTTTTCAGAAAATTAATTATTGGGGGGAGGTAACACTTCCAACCCGTGCATTTTTTTTTTTTGCACTGGATTTTTCCCTTGGGTTTAATACCCAAAGGGGGAGGGGTGGATTTAAAAACTATTTGTTAGGGAAAAAACAATGTTATTTGGAAATTTTTCATTAAACAGTCAATCACAACTTTAGAAATTGGGAAAAGAATATTTCAAAAGGCCACAAGCGTGGTTGGGGGGCCTTTAGTTTTTTAGGGGAATTACAAAAGGATTTTTTTTTTTCCCCCCCAATCCCCTTTTTCCTTGGGGGGGGGGGGGGTTTTTTACAGGGGGCCAGGGGTTTTGTCGGGGGGGGGGGTTTTTAAAAAAGGGGGGATTAATTTCCTTTTGGAAAACCCCCATTAAAAAAGCCCTTTTTTGGGAAAAAATTAAGCCCCATTTTTTTCAAAAAAATTGTTTTTTTTAAAAAAGGGGCCCTTCCCGGCTTTGGGGGGGGGCCCCCTTTGGGCTGGCCAACCCAAGGATTCCTTTAGGGGCACCACGGGTCAAAAGAGATTTTCCTTTAAAATCCAAAATTACAGGAAAAGGGTTTTTGGGACCAACTGGGGTTTGAATCTTTTTTGCTTGAAAAAAAATTCCCCTTTCCTATTTGTTTTCCCATTAACCCTTTTCAACCTTTTCTTAGGGGGTTTTTTGGGCCTTTTCTTTTTCCCCTTTAAAAAAGGGGGTTAAGGGGGTTTTCTCTACCGTCCATGGGGGGGGCCCAAAGGAAGTGGCTGGTTTTTAGGAGGGAACCGTTTTTCCCCCGGGGCCCCCCTTTTCAAATTTTCCCTTGGGGGGTAAAAACCGGGGGAAATTTTTGTTTCTGACAAACCCCCTTTAAAACAAATCCTGAGTGTTATGGTGAAGGGCAGCAGATGTCTCTGTGTACTTACAGCTTAACATGCCTGCCAGGGAGCGTCCCTCTGGAAAAGGGACAATAAAAAAAACACAGTAAACAGCCCCAAACATTATTGATTGAGAAAGACGCTAAAAAGAGAAAATTTAAAACTAGAATTTTGGGTTCTTCTACATTTTTGTTAAGGGAGTCCCGGGTTACAAACAGGATAGGGACTGTAGGTTTGTTCTTAAGTTGAAATTGTATGTAAGTCGGAACAAGTATATTTATTAAATGTAATTCCAGCAAACAAAATTTTTTTAGTTTTGGGTAGTGCAGGGAAGGGTTTTTACATTTGTTTTGCGGTCTGTGCCCTTTTTAGAAGATTTCATCCAACTTTCTGTATCTCATGTGCAGATGCAGCTGCACTTGGTTACCGGCATGAACTCAGTGTTGAATGTCAGCCACGCCCCATAAGTCTCTGTTTGTAACTAGGGGACGTATGTAAGTCGGAACGATGCAAGTTGGGGACTGCCTGTATATCCTTTACCTACAAACAATTATATAGAACATGAACACATTAGGAAAAAAACAACAACTTTGGTGCCTTAGGCTCTGTTCACACTTTGACATCTCAGAGGGTTACACCTGGTGTATTCCCCAACATACTGTTCTGTCATAGTTTTCTTTTACTGCATGGCTATCTCAGTAGTATAATGCTGTACTGCGTTAGCCAGAGAAAAGTCAAGTAATCAGGTGATAGCTTTTACAGGCCAACAGAGTAGATTTGAGGGTAAGCTTTCAAGAATACTAGCGCTCTTCTTGGGTACATCAGTGGCATACACTAGAGGTATACATCATAGACTACTCCCAATGTATAACTCTAGGGTGATATGAATAGAGCCTCTGCTATATTTGTTTTCAGAGGGCTGCTTTCTATAGTCATAAAGCAAACTTTTTTTTGTTACTGGGACCCCTATAGCCAGAAAACATGGTAATCCCTGGTCCATGCTAAAATTAAAAAAATATTGAACAGTTTATCTTCCATTTGTCTACTGAACATTGAGATCTTCATAACATGAGTTAATATTGTTACAAAACCAGACATTACTGCAGCTAAAGAAAGGCCTGTGCAGTAGACGCGATCAGCATGTGATCATTCCTGTGAAATCTAGCTACGCCTCAAACAATTGGGGGACACCTTTTCTTGGCAGTCAGTCACAATGAGTTTTCACTTTTCCCTCCCATACATTCCACTGACTGTGCAGACAAGATTTGTACTGATGCAATAGATCTAATTTTTTTCATTTCCACTTATAGTATCAAGATTTAAAGCGACCATCTGGTTCATAGTCAAAGTTCACTATCCATACAGAATGTTTAGTTATCACCCCTGGTGCCCTTTTTGGCTGCCATGGTTTGCCCTATTTCCAGTCCTTTCTCCATGTATTTGAAATGGCCACCAGATTCTCAGACTACACTATGCACGGTGTGATTAGAGGGGTTGTCCCATCTAGCCATTTCCCACTTCCTGTGCAGGTTCTGGGCCAGTCTACAGCAGTCACTGACATTTCAGCTCTGCCAGCTTCTATTCCCACTTGAGCCTGTTAGTGACACTACTGATGGAGGGGTTGTGAAAAACTGTGACAGTCCATGCAGGATGATTAGCTATAAACTTGAGCTAGTAGAGTTGTATTTGTCATGAGAGGCAGCTTCCAGTGAGAGAAAAACTTACATACTGCCAAGGCACATAGTTAGCTGCTGAATGACTCTTATCTTTGATGTAATTACACATAAGTATGCTCTGCAGACCAAACAGGATGGTATAAGACTGCTCTCAGGTTAGTAATTGAAAGGGTTAAAGTTTTTCTCAATAGGAAGAGAAGATCAGTGAGTGAAAAGCAAGCTCCTTGCTGCTGACAAGACACAGCAGGGAGGGACTTCACCAACCTGGCCACTGCTAGAGCAGCGAGAAGTGGTCACCAACTAGTGAAGCTTGAGTAAACAAGCAGGAGATATGAACTGCTTTAACTCTGAAATGAAGCAAAATTAGAACAGCAATCTATTTGGTAATATACTTTATTTACCTTTGCTTACATGTTTAAAGATAGTCAATGAGATGAGAATAGTATACAGCGTCTGTTAAGGATGAGTATAGTGCTGAAATGGAATTAAGATGCCAACCATTAATACATATGGATGCGTTATGCTTTTAATTATATGTTAAGACTGTATACTAGATATGTGCTTTTATTTGGTCACATGAGTACACCCCTCTCATTTTTGTAAATATTTTCATGGGACAACACTGAAGATATGACACTTTGATACAATGTAAAGTAGTCAGTATACAGCTTGTATAACAGTTTAAATTTGGTGTGCCCAAAACAGCCATCAATGTCTAAACCGGTGGCAACAACAAGGAGTACACCACTAAGTGAAAATTGTGCCCAGAATGTCAATATTTTGTGTGGCCACCGTTATTTTCCAGCACTGCCTTAAGGCCCCGTTCACACGACGGGTTTGGCGGCGGGTTCGGCTGCGGCCAAACCTCGTCCAACCCACGCCGCAAACTCGCGTCTCCCGCCGCGAGTTTGCGGCGCGGGCGCTGGGCGTGGCCGTGGTCTCGGCCTGGGTGGGGCGTGGCTTGGGGCACGGCTTGCGGAAAGGGTTTGCCCCCATGCAAATTAATAGGCAGGGGGCAAACCGCGCGCCGCGCTGAGAACTCCCTGTCAAGAATTGACAGGAGAGTTCTCACACACGCGCGGCAAGGCCGTGGCGTGTGAATATTAACGCGGTTTCCAATAGGAAACCATGTTAATAAACTAGGCGTGATTTGCCTGCGGTTTTGGCCGCGGAAACCGTGTCGGAATCTGCGGCCATAACCGCGGCCAAATCCGTCATGTGAAAATGCCTTAACTCTCTTGGGCCTGGAGTTCAGTAGAGCCAGCGGAGCACGTGGATGTTAGAGTCCTTGCGCTCCTCCATCTTTCATTTAAGATTGCCTCACAGATGCTCAATAGTTTTTAGGTCTGGAGACAGGTTTGACCAGTCCAGCACCTTTACTCTCCTATTCCTTAGCAAGGCAGTGGTCATCTTGGAGGTGTGTTTGGGGTCGTTATGTTGGAATGCTGCCCTGCAGCCCAGTTTCCGGAGGGAAGGGATCATGCTCTGCTTCAGTATGTCACATTACATGTTGGCATTCATGGATCCCTCAATGAACTGTAGCTCCCCACAGCCGGCAAAACACTCAGGCATCCCAAAACCATGAAACTACCACCACCATGCTTGACTGTAGGCAAGACACACTTGTTTTATTTTTCTCACCTGGTTGAAGCCACATACGCTTGACACCATCTGAGCCAAAAAAGTTTATCTCATCAGACCACAGGACATGGTTTCAGTAATCCATGTCCTTAGTCTGTTTGTTTTCGGCAAACTGTTTGCAGGCTTTCTTGTGCATCATCTTTAGAAGAGGCTTCCTTCCGGGACGACAGCCATGCAGATCAATCTGATACAGTGTGCGGCATATGGTCTGAGCACCAACAGGCTGACACCACACCTCTTTAACCTCTGCAGCAATATTGGCAGCACTCCTGTCTATTTTAAAAAGACGATCTCTGGATATGATGCTGAGCATGTGCATTCAACTTCTTTGGTCGACCATGGTGAGGCCTGTTCTGAGTGGAACTTTGTTAAACCGCTAAGTCTTGGCCACCATGATGTGGCTCAGATTCAGGGTGTTGGCAATCTTCTTATAGCCTAGGTCATTTTTACATAGAGCAACAATTCTTTTTTTCACTGACTACATTGTATCAAAGTGTCATATCTTCAGCACTGTGCCATTTAAAGGTATAATCCAATATTTACAAAGATGTACTCATTTGTGAGATACTGCATATGCTCATCAGTGGGATTAGTAGCATGCTTGACAAAGGGGGCGTGGATCCCCAAAACATAGCCACATGCCACTGTTTCAACATAATACAGCAAACGCACAACATATCTGAAGCATGGACTCTGCAACTCATAAGTAAGACCTTGCATACCTGTTATGAGGTGATGTATGCCCTGATGAATGAGCAATGACATATGTTGCATTTTTTACTGAGCTTTATTAAAAATGTGTGATATAATGGACTGTGCATATGACAGGCATCATTGCTGGATCTATATATGAATAAATGATATCGATGTGTGGATACATAGAAGATATGGCACTGCTGAATATATAAAGGATATGAGGACTTTCGCCTACTGCTCTAATGTATCTGTTAATTGCTATTTAGCATCCTTTATGATAAAACTTTGAGAATACTTCTGTAAATATTCAAAAACTTTCTTCCAGTTCCTGGATAGACCAGTGATGAAGTGCAACAGCAAGATCAAAAGGAAAGCAATAGATATGTTAACTACACATTCTGCATGTATCATTTTACTGTGAACCTCAGAGTCACTTTAATAGAGAGTGTACTCTTATCAATGTGCACTTTTTCCCCCGAAATGGAGCATGTATTACCTTCCATACTGACTTCTCTGGAGCGCGCTAGATCCCCTTTATTACCAACAAGAATCACTGGAATGTGTCGATGTGGACGTGCAGTGCGTAACCTTAGTAGAAGACCTGGTAGACGTTGGAAACTAGCACGATCAGTCACCGAGAAGACTAGAAGAAAGGCATCGCCCATCTGAAGACAATTATCTTGCATCCAGGTATGTGGTCCTGACTGAAATACATTTTTTTTCCATCATAAAAAAGCAGCTATGTAATGTAGGTATATCACACATAATGTACAATATATAGTAATCATACTGGGCCTCAAGCACTTTTAAAAACTGGGAAAGAGGAGGACTAAAAAACTGTTACTGGGTTACTTACTGTACAATCATTTTATGAAGTATTAGTTTCTGGGATCGTCTATGTATTACGGAAGTTCAAAGAATTTGACAGTCCCCCAAAGGTGTGCATAGCGAAGATGGTTTTAAGGGGGTAAAGTTTCTTCTTGAGGAGATCACCATATAACTGTATGGACTTGCAATGCTTCTTGGGAAATTGTAACATTCATATACACTCTAGGGAAAAAGATCTAGGATCTCTAATGCGGCTTATTGGAAGGGATGTCCTTTACAGTCACATCTGACCTATTAAAAGCCTTGGAGCATGGCAAATAAAAAACAAAAAGACAACAGCAGGTTGGGGTCTTGGCAGACCTTACTCATGGCTCTAGCTTATGGACATCCAGTTGCAATTTCACACAAATACTTTATAATAAGTCACAAGGAGAGGTTCACATTCTCATTTTCCAATATCTCTGTCGCGTCTGCAGTAATCACCTCTCAGCCAAGCAGGAATCATATCTACTTGCCCTGCCTGCACTTCCCCCCCTGATCTTGGCCCAAGGTTATTGTAGCAGGTCCACACTCCGACAGACCAAAGGCTCCCTATCACCATGACGCTGGTGACTGTCTGATCTGGTATGTTATTTGTTCCCTTCTTCGCAATGGTTTTCTCTCTCTTCTTTCTTTATCTGTCTCTTTTGTCTACTTCTCAATGTCTTCTCTATACGGGCCTGTGTCCTGGCCTTGCTTGCTTCTGCTCCACCGCCAGCTGGTGGTCAGATGACCCCTTTAGCTGCAGAACTCTAACAATTGCAACTGGTAACTCTGAACTAGCAACCAACAGTAATTGCTATGATAGGAAGCTGTTAGGAGACATTCACATGGCATATTATTTATGTATTGTGTGTACTTCCGTGCCGTAAACACGTTGTTGCACTGTTGAAATTATGCGCTTGCAAGTGCAAATGGCCCGAGGAAGGTTTCTGTCTCCTATACTTTACTATTTTACGGCACTTATATGCCATGTTAGTTGACATTTTTTTCAGGCACGCTAAAAATACTAGAGTAAAATACGCGTTGTCTGAATGAGGGCACATATTTCACAGTGCAGTATATGAGAGGTATACATGAACATTGTTTTGGGCGTATTTCGACATGTATTTTGGTGAGAAATATGCATTAAAATACACCGGTTGAACATACCCTTATATTTCTGCAGCCTCTCCCTGATTGGCTGCAGGTGACATGCGAAATTGATTATTAAAGCTTTAATACACCTAAAAGTGCATAATCATCATCATTACTTACATATAGACTGATACAGTGCCTTGCGAAAGTATTCGGGCCCCTTGAACTTTTCAACCTTTTTTCAGGCTTCAAACATAAAGATATAAAATTTTAATTTTTTTGTGAAGAATCAACAACAAGTGGGACACAATTGTAAAGTGGAACGAAATGTATTGGATATTTTAAACTTTTGTAAAAAAAAAACAAAAAAAAACCACACAACTGAAAAGTGGGGCGTGCAAAATTATTTGGCCCCTTTACTTTCAGTGCAGCAAACTCACTACAGAGATTCAGTGAGGATCTCTGAATGATCCAATGTTGTCCTAAATGACTGATGATGATAAATATAATTCACCTGTGTGTAATCAAGTCTCTGTATAAATGCACCTGCTCTGTGATAGTCTCAGGGTTCTGTTTAAAGAATAGAGAGCATCATGAAGACCAAGGAACACACCAGGCAGGTCAGTGATACTGTTGTGGAGAAGATTAAAGCCGGATTCGGATACAAAAAGATTTCCCAAACTTTAAACCTCCCAAGGAGCACTGTGCAAGTGATCATATTGAAATGGAAGGAGTATCAGACCACTGCAAATCTACCAAGACCCGGCCGTCCCTCTAAACTTTCATCTCAAACAAGGAGAAGACTGATCAGAGATGCAGCCAAGAGGCCCATGATCACTCTGGATGAACTGCAGAGATCTACAGCTGAGGTGGGAGAGTCTGTCCATAGGACAACAATCAGTCGTACACTGCACAAATCTGGCCTTTATGGAAGAGTGGCAAGAAGAAAGCCATTTCTCAGAGATATCCATAAAAAGTCTAATTTAAAGTTTGCCACAAGCCACCTGGGAGACACCAAACATGTTGAAGAAGGGGCTCTGCTCAGATGAAACCAAAATCAAACTTTTTGGCCACAATCCAAAACGATATGTTTGGCGTAAAAGCAACACAGCTCATCACCCTGAACACACCATCCCCACTGTCACACATGGTGGTGGCAGCATCATGGTTTGGGCTTTTCTTCAGCAGGGACAGGGAAAATGATTAAAATTGATGAGAAGATGGATGGAACCAAATACAGGACCATTCTGGAAGAAAACCTGTTGGAGTCTACAAAAGACCTGAGACTGGGACGGAGATTTATCTTCCAACAAGACAATGATCCCAAACATAAAGCAAAATCTACAATGGAAGGTTCACAAATAAACGTATCCAGGTGTTAGAATGGCCAAGTCACAGTCCAGACCTGAATCCCATCGAGAATCTGTGGAAAGAGCTGAAAACTGCTGTTCACAAACGCTCTCAATCTAACCTCACTGAGCTCCAGCTGTTCACAAACGCTCTCCATCCAACCTCACTGAGCTCCAGCTGTTCACAAACGCTCTCCATCCAACCTCACTGAGCTCTAGCTGTGCAATAAGGAAGAATGGGCAAGAATTTCAGTCTCTCGATGTGCAAAACTGATAGAGACATACCCCAAACCACTTGCAGCTGTAATCGCAGCAAAAGGTGGCACTACAAAGTATTAACTTAAGGGGCCGAATAATTTTGCACGCCCCACTTTTCAGTTTGTTTTTTTTTTTACAAAAGTTTAGAATTTCCAATAAATTTCATTCCACTTCAAAATCGTGTCCCACTTGTTGATTTTTCACAAAAATTTTTTTAAATTTTATATCTTTATGTTTGAAGCCTGAAATGTGGCAAAAGGTTGAAAAGTTCAAGGGGCCGAATATTTTCGCAAGGCACTGTATATATGACATTTTCTGGTGCAAACATTCAAACATTATGTATTTAAGATGACTAAGAAAGGGGGTGTAGAAAAACCTTTCCCCCCAGAGCCAATTCAAAGCCCCATTGATGAAAGGCAAATACGAAACATCTATCTGCAGATAGGAGACTTTTCCTCATGTACAAGCTACTGGATTGGTTAAAAAATCCATGGTCATGTTTCAAAGCTCTTGGTGGTGGAGTCAGGGATGCTGCATCCAATAGGTGGCAATAGATATCCTAGCTCTTTTTCCCTAGAGTCCGTTTGAAAATGGTGATTAAAAAAGTGACATATCCTGAACTATTAAATAGAACGGTACATACATGAATCATTTATATTTAATTAGCTACACATACTGTCCTGTAGACATATTGTATAATATACACAATTTTATATTACTATAGGGGCTTTTGTTTCAGAATGGACAATTATTCACCATTTTACCCTCAAAATCCATTAAAAAGCCTATACACTTGGCATTGTTCTATTCTAGTAAGAAAGGCCCTGCTCGTTAGATTTTGAGTTATGTAATCAATGCAGTCTAGGTCTTGCTACTTACCTGTTCCCAGATATCATATACCATTAGTGTTGTTTTCTCTCCATCCACTATTAGATCTCTCTCATAGGTATCCTCTGTTGGCAACAGAATTATAACCTGATCACCATCAGTTCTGGCACATATATCCACCCAATCCCAACAAAACTGCAACACTCCTTTAAAAAAAGTTACCTGGATGTTCAGACTCATGGGGAAAAGTGTCCTGTGTGCCTCCAAATATGCCAGCAAGGGTTGTCTTTCCTACTCCACTGTCACCAAGCAACATCACTTTGAAGATACCAGGCTCTGAGTTACTGTCTGAAGACCTCACAGAGTCAGATGACCCGGAATGGACACTTGGCCAGTCAAGTTCATCTACAGCTTGTGCACGCCTCAGCTGATGTTTGTAAGGCAAGGGCATGCTACCCCGCCGGCGTGAATCAGCTGGAAGAGGAAGACTTCCTCTATGTTGCCGCAGACCCCCCAGTTTCTCTATTTTGTTTAGAGTCATTATCTGGGGAAAAAGAAAACATTGGTCAACTCAGAATGACAGAAAAGAAGATATACCTGAATGCAGAAAATGTAAAAGGAATTAAAATTTGGAACTGAAGCGGTCTTTAAAGATTTCAGTAATGCATATGATTCAACAAAATGCAATCATGACCACTTCATATGATTTAAATCACAATCGAGGTTCTTCAGGTATGCTAAAATTGAATTTGCTGCGTGTAAATGGAGTTGCTCAATGGTCTGGCAATTAAACCAGCCATCCAGCCTCCGGCTTCCAACCTCTGTACCATGTAAATGTGAACACAATTTCTTCAAAATATTAAAGAGTCACCACAAGTAACAGGATCACCAAATGTGTACATTACCGAATCCGGTAAAGACACCCTTAAATAAAGGTGTGTGTAAAGACTGGTAGAGATTACACAATTTATCTTATTAAGCACTAAGAAGATATGTGTATCCCACAAAAATAAATATAAAACATCTGGGATCCATCTGAGCCTCTGTGGTCCAATCGTTAAGTCCAGTTTGCTTAATGGTTTTGTATATTAATATAGTGTGTGATGCAGGTTGCAGTCCTGTTATGTCATTCTGTCATTTCTTTTTATGACACTCCTGCAGTCTCTGATATCAGTGGGGGCTATTTAGCATGCGCAGTCCTTTTTCAGCTGTGCCGATTAGCAGGGACGTGTTAAGTTGCAAGTCGGATTTTAATCTTTTTTGTTTATATACTGTTCTGCGTGTTTTTATGGATGTCTGTTATCTTGTAACTAACTGTTGTACCTGTATATTAAAGCTTAAGGGTATGTTCACGTATTACGCTTTATAAGCGGGGAAATGCGCGTCGCAATTACGGTAATCATAGCTGTCAGAGAGTTATGAATTGCGCATCGTTTCCCCGGGCATACAATACGATTGTATCATACACCCGGGGAGAGAATTGACATGTCAATGGGGCCGGCCCCTCCTGGTAAGCGCGTGCTTCCAAAAAAACCCGGCATATTGCGGCGCATACAGTACTCCCCCCAATTTACTGTGTGAACATAACGTAAAACTTAAATAGTTTTGCCTTGTTGACCTAATGAACCCCAGAAATCTCTTAAGAATTTAAGTGATTGCTGGTGCACGTAACCGGTAGTATAGAGTTACTTTCAGATCCTTTCTAGAAAGCAAAAGGTGGTGGTAATGTATGTGTTGTTAAAGGCCTGGACCGTGTGGGGGTACTCGGGCTCATAGTGTAGGCAGAGTGAGAACCAAGTGTAAGCTGCTGCTGCGAAGCGTGTCCTGGGTCGCCCACAAGATGCGCAGAAGGAGTTGTGGGGCATGCGTCCCAGAGTCTTTTCTGCGTGTGGTTTTCACTGGTGCATAATTTAGGTTGGCAGGGAGATCTAATTCTCTGTCTCCTCTATTGTGTGCCCCATGTGCCCTTGATATTCTCCCCCTTGTGCCCCCGTTCCTTGACAAATACCTTCTAAAAGAAATAGGGGAAACCTAATGCTAGCCTTATCGTTACCCTAAGCAAAAGAACAGATCTGCAACCCTACTTAAACAAGGCACCCACCCCAAAAAAGGTGACCCCGTTCACCAATCTTACCCTAGATGCAACACCCCAGATTTCCCAAGTATACAGCAAAAAAAGGGGGTAATAATAGATGGCTGATAAGCCAACATATATACAAACAAAAAAGTAATAAATCAGATGATATTATCGAAGTGCCTTCTATATCTGAAACTAGTGATGGATACAAGTCAATATCAACAATATATATCGAGACAGTACAGCCACTACATACAGAATGTCATACTGTCAGTAGAATTTCTAAAGTGTTTCTCCCGCAATCATTCGGGTTCATCAAGGAACATGACATGATATATATCACAAGACAAATGTGATACGGCCACAAAAATAACCAAGCACCTTTTGGAAACTTAGGCTGATATGTATGAACGGGGCTGCGCCAGTTATCTAACGTCAAAAAGCTGTAGTAGACTGGTTCTATAGATGTATGAACAGGCGCACTCCAAACTTTGGCGTGATAAGTACCTGCTTTTAATGCACCAAAGATTAGGGGTGTTCTGTGGGCGTCACACCACATTCATAGAATTAGACACATTTATGGTTCTTTGATGCCAAACCTAGGCACAGAACAGTTAGAACAGCCAGACCAAGATAAAGGTGGTGCCTGAGCCAGACTTGTAGTATTGGCACTAGACTGCACCTGTATGTATGACCTGCAGAAGAACTGGTTCACATATTCTGGCGCATTCTACACTACCTTAAAGCTATTTAGAACTGGCCTGTCAGTGTTCATAGATGTCGCCCCTAGTATTCACGATTCTGATATTTGATGCACCATAGTAGGAAGGAGTCAGCGAGGAGATAAGAATCCCAGATATGTAGCTCAATACCGATAACCACAGCACCATGGATACGGTCCAGTCACTGCTTGGCATGAGTCCAATGTCCGATGAATACACAGGTAAGATGACAAAAGGAGGTGTTGCACGCCTGATATTTAAATGTAGATCAGCTGAAACAATTTGAGATACTAACCAATCAGGCTGCAGAAAAGAAAATTGTGACACTAAGGCTATGTCTTCCACAGCATAGAAAAATGATCAGATTTCTGGCAGTTTTACAGGTCTGAAACCGCTGAAAATAGGATCGTACAGCCTTCCCATAGACTTTAATAGAAAAAAAACTTCCTGTAGTCCACAAAGTTCTTTCTTTTTTTTTCTTTGCTCGTTTTCTGGTGCCGGCGTATTTATACATGTTGCATAATACGCCGGCG
Organism: Phyllomedusa bahiana; assembly: GCA_025379985.1. Taxonomy (NCBI): domain Eukaryota; kingdom Metazoa; phylum Chordata; class Amphibia; order Anura; family Hylidae; genus Phyllomedusa; species Phyllomedusa bahiana. Next base: position 57,701 of record JAODAL010014200.1, read on the forward strand.
TTTTGAGTTTTGCTGTCGGTTTTTGTCCGTTAGTTCTGCAGCCATCAAAATCCTTGATCCGATAGTTAAGGCCAGTCATTGTACTAGAAAAATTCTTTGCTACCTTAATATAGTCACACACTTTACAGATACATTCTAAAAAAATACCGGCGTCTAACCAAGTGCCTTCTTTTTTTGGTGGAACATAATGGCTGTGGACCAATTGATCCCCCAGACTTCTCCCTCTCCTATAGGTAAAGATGGAGAATCGGGGAGAAAGCTGGAGATCGTTGGCTCATTTAAGGATAGGCCAAAATCTGAATCTTGAATTTCCTTAGATGCAGAGTCATATGTGCCAGTTATTCTTACTCATCCCCTGAATTCCATTATTTGGGAGTCAATAATGTATTTCTATCTTGGCCTAAACCATATTTATAGGCAGAATGAAGAATTCGTTTAGGATAAGCTCTAATGAGAAAACGATGTTCAAGTTCCCAAGACTGTTGATGAAATTGATCCACAGTGGAATAGTTCCTCTGCAGTCATAAGAACTGCCCCTTGGGTATACCACGTTTAAATAGAGTGGGAGCTGTCCCATCTTAGAAGATTGTTCCCTGCTGTGGGTCGTATCCAGACCTCCCAAGCCATTTTTGGAGAGAAGAACATCTAGGAAAGCAAGATGGTCAGGATGTATTTCATAGGTGAAGTGTAAGCCAAAGTCGTTTAACATGGCGACAAAAGTAATGAAGGCGTCTTTCTCCCCAGTCCATACTATTCTAAGATCATCGATGTATCTACCCCAGAACTGGATATATTGAATGAAACTTTGTACAGGATTCAGAAAAGACAATAGCGTTCTCCACCAGCTCAGGAGCAAATCTGCATAGGTGGGCATGCAAGGACTGTCCATTGAAGATTAAATAGTTGTGCATAACAACACAATTCAGGAGGTCCAATACCAGTTCATAATGAGGTTCCTCGAAACTCCTGGTAATGAGGAAGAAAGACACCGCCATTAAGCCATAATGATGTGGGACAGAGCTATAAAGGGACTCTACATTAATGCTGCATAGCTGGCAACCATCAACAAAAGCTAGACCCTCGTGTTTGATAAAAGATATTTTGTAAGTAGATCCCAACACTGTGTCAGGCTATTAGTACGGGACACAACAGGGAGACAAGCCCTTAAAGATTTTAGGAAGACCATAAAATGTGGGCACTTGAGGTAACAAAGGCAGTAGGAAGTTATATTCCTGTTGATTCAGAAGGCCTCTACTTAGTCCCGATGTGAGAATGGACAAAAGGGTTGTCTCACTACATTGATTTATCTTACCTAAGTCCTGTTTGCTCTGCTTTATTTTTTAATTTAGAGGCGTGTTTACTGGTTTCTACAGGCCTGCAGTGACCAGCGACAAGTTCTGTAGCTACAGAAGCCAGTGCCGGCAGCTTATCAGGAGAGATTGAACAGGTCTGTAGCTATAGCGACCCGAGGAGCTGATGCAGCCCATACAAGAGGGGATATCTAGGAATAGGTAGGACACAGTTAATGAACAAATATTACAAAGTGACTTGTTTTTTGCAAGATCTTTAACATAAAAAAAAATCCATGTAGTGAAACAACCCCTTTAAATTGTTCAAAAAATAAGGGGGAGGGTGGGAAGGTAGGACCTGATTAAAAAATTCTGTACCCATCATGTTCATATAGAATCTTTAAACACATATCTTTATACATTGAATGGTTAAGAATGACCAAATTTCCTCACTTATTGGCAGGTTTTATAGTTATTGTATGATAATTTTTTTAAAGAACAAAGAGTCCAACTTTCAATGTTAGTGAGAAGGAACTGTCTGTCTTATGGGCGTCAATATGCTCAATAGTGTTAAGAACCACTTTAAGAAAGACGTCAATATTATCCTCAAGTGTAGTGGGTGGCGTTTTGTACTCTTCAATTTACAGGTAGAAAAGTCCTGTAGCAAAGAAATGAGGGCGTCATTAGCCAGTAAGTCTTCAGGATCAATCTCTAAATCACGACATCTTCTGACCTCATCGAGACTGAATGAAATTTCTTTCATTTTAACTTTCTCACCAAAAAAATTAAGGTCCTTTGTCCAATCAAAAGGGTTAAACCTGGTGTGAGGAACAAACGATAGCCCTTTTCTTAGTAGAGTTTCCTCAGGCTTTTTCGGGACATGTGCCCTGAGGTAGGGCTGCAGATCTATTCTTCTGGTTAAGGTAACAATATGGCAAGCATTAGGTTTCCCCTATTTCTTTTAGAAGGTAATCAATATAAGTGATGTTTCATATTCATTTTTGTAAGATACACACTTAGTACTAAAATCCCCTTTCTACTATCTTGGGTTTCCAATAGTTGTATCTAAAATTGGCTCTGTGAATTACAATATATCTTATGCCACATTATGTTTATAAATACACAGCTGAGTCACATTATTATGATCACTTGCTACTTTAGCCGTCGGCAGCATGTAGCTCATTAAAGTGGTTGTCGCATCTCAAAGTTTCATAGGATGCATGAATTAAATAATGCTGCTTTGCTCTGCCACTTACTAGTCAAGCGGTCTGTAATTAGCATATGAGCTCCTTGTATGCAGACTTCTCTGTTTATTAGTCTAGATTAGCTAAATTACCTTCTACCAGGACAGGAGAAGCTTCTGAGCTCATGTAAACAGTAGAGTAATTACTGTCTTTTGTCTGAAAGTTCAGATAACACACAAGCTCTCACACTGCCAGCCATGACCTGTGTGATGACGTCACTCTCTGCTATCAGAACAAACAGCAGGGGAGAAGGAGTACACGGGTCAGTCACGTGGGAAACTAGAAAGCCCTCAGAAGGTGTTAAAATCACTTGTAGCTCCTTAACAAACAAAAAAAAGATGAACAAAGCAATATTTTTGGAAAACATCTTCATTTAGTTCTCCCTACATTATGAAAGCTATTCTTTGTAGTGAGACAACCCCTTTAAGGAAGTCCCAATTAATAAGCGGTCTTGGTTGGTATATAAAATGTGTGATAGGGTGTCAGTACACAATTTCCTTGTTGCGGTCATAGGTAAAAGGGGTGATTTTTCAAAATAGCACAAAGAGCCAATTATTGGCTTTCAGGTGTCAGTATTTCTGAAACTGTGGAGTTTGTGAATTGTTCACATGCTGCTGTAGTGAAAGTGTATCAATGGACCAATGGCATCATTGCAAACAAGCAATGTAGAAACCACCGGGCAGAAATGGATGAATGCTACATCGGTGCCCACAGGCGGACCGACACACTAGAGTGGAACAGCTATGGGACTATTAGAAGTGTGTCTAAGACAACAGTTCAGCGAACCCTATTGTGTATGGGGATGCGACACAGACAGATGGTCACTGCATGTCCGATAATGAAATTGCTTCAGCAGAAAACGCTTCTATTTTCATGGCAGTGTCTGAATTGGACCTCCGGTGATTGGGAAAGAGTTGCCTTCTCCAATGAGTCACATGGTTTGCTTCATTGAATGGATGGACATGGGCAAGTCAGGCAAAAAACATCAGTGAACAAACATCTTGCAACCACTGCTGGAAGAACACAAGCATCGTTAGGGTCTGTGGAATGTTTCCGTGGCATTATTTGAGCCACTCATCCATGTGGAAGGCACTTTCAATTATATGGGTATGAATCCATTCTTGCTGATCATGTACTTCCATACGTGCTCATTGTCTTCCCTGAGACAGATGGGATCTCCCAGCAAGACAATGCAACATGTCTAGAGTCTAAGTTCTACACCGGTTGGAAGAGCATGACCAAGATCTCCAAGCACAACCCTGCCCCACTAACTCTTCATAACTGGACCCAATTCAGCATCTATGGGATCACCTGATTTGTCATGTTCCCTCTATGGATCCTCCCCCACACACCCTTTAGGAGCTGTAGGATGCAGTGAGCATGGCTCCAGATACCTGTGACAACCTACCAGGATCTTATTGAGTCACTCCAAACCCGTCCATCTGCTGTCCTTGTTGCACACAGAGGTTACTCTGGATATTAATGGTCATAATAATGTGACTGTGTAAATTACAACGTTACATATAGATAAATAGTTGTTACTATAGGTTACTTGTTACCTATTTTCCCACAGGAACTTCTTTAAAGCCTTTGTGGGTCTCTAACTGACTAACCCATTTCACATCAGATAGTCACACCGCTCCCACTATTGCCATGTTAGAACCTCAGAATTATATAATCACACTTCTGCTTTCTTTCTAATCCAGGATCATCTCAGATCAGTATCCAGGACAAACAGAGATTACCCCCACACAAGACAGAAGAAGCTATTTTACTGCAGAGTAGTGTCTCCTATATTAAGGTCTCCATTTACAAAATTAGCTTTGACGCAGGTCAACAACAACCATGATTCTCAAAGAGAGATTTTCCTATTTTAGAAGGAAACTATTTGTATAAAATATCTAAACACGTAAATTCCCCAAAACTTTTAAAAATCAATGAATTATCTTATTCTTCTTGTTCCGAGGGGGCCAATCATCCACTCCATGAATGTGCCTTCTTGTTGAAGACTATTTAGCATAAAGGTTGGGCACATGCCAAAGCAACGTGTTCAGTGCATGTGACACAGCTCTCTGCAGCATCGCCAGTGCCAGTATTGCCACCACATCTACAAAATTGGCTGCAGCTAGAAGAATCATGCAGTGCCCATAGATGGGGAGAGAAGTTGGTGAATACGGTTGGTTTCTCTTCTGTCAATCAATTCTGGTTTATGTTCAATGATCAGCATCAGGTTTAACCAATCGTTTCCAGGCGTCTTTCTTAGGGTATGCTCACACAGCGTGTTGGATCTGTTTTGGATCTGAAAAATGCATCAGAAAGACACATCGGCGATCACTCGTCTGAACACTGATGCGTGCTTTACATTGAAAGCAATGTAAATCACACGGCATATTGTTAGATGCATATTTGGGTCCGTTTAAGGTCCGCAAAACACATCTAAAAACGGATCCAACGCGCCGTGTGAACATACCCTTATAACTAACTAATGAAAATGGACAAAAAAACAGTACTATTTAGAAAGCCCTATAGATCCTAGGTGGTCAGGTCTTCTCTTGTCCATCAGTTCTGGTTTGTGACCACTATCAGGTTTAACCAATTGTTCCCAGGCATCTTCCTTATAACTAATGGGAACGAACCAGAGAGCAGTACTATTCAGAAAGACCTATAGATCCTGGTTTTCCTATTGTCCATCTATTGTGGTCAGTAATCAGAGCTGCCCGTACCAAGCACAGTAAAGGTTTCTTATAACTAATGGACATAGACCAGAGAGAAGCGCTATTCAGAAAGACCTACAGATCCCTGGTGGTCATGGCTGGTCAGTGTGGATCTAGGTTGAGCCTCCCGACAGCGATCCATTGTACTGCCATTGTCTCCTGACATATGTCACCCTGTCCAATGGAGACCTATTAAATCACAGCATCTAAAGATACAATAAGCGCTCGCCTGCTGCAGCCACCATGGCTTATGACATGACATTTATAGGCAGGTCCCCAGCTCAGCAGATAAATGCCAGTCTCTGCCAATGTTATTGTGCCAGCTCTGCTGCTTAATGGAGAAGTCCGATCTTTTTTTTTGCCTCCAGACAGGTAATGCTATAGACACACAAAGGCTATTACACACTAGTAACCCCTTCCTTGCCAGGGCTGCAGGATCTGTACCCTATGGTGCACATGAAGGTTAATAAGACACGTCTGCATAAACTTCCTAAGTATCTTCAGTGATGAGTTCTGCTTTATTAATTAATTATATTAACAGGTTTATTCATATACCATCCATCATTTAGGAAGAACACAAAGACTAGCAATGTAGAAGAGCCCTGCCCCGAGTCCCTGGCATCCCACTCCTCGCTTGCCACCTACCTGTATTTCCCCTGGCACCTGTCTGATGTCCCCGTCTTCTGCCTGGGTCCTATGTGTGGCAGATGCTCAGTTCCATCTGCTCTGTCCCTCCCCATTCCTTTAAATATCCCCCCAGTAGACACACACCATGGGCTGGGGAGACCCTCCCTCCTGACGCTAGATATGTAGATGAGGCCGTGACGTCACGGGATTCCCTCTCCTGGTCACCTGACGCCGCTTCCCGCGCTCTCCAGTCAGCGAGGTGGTTACCGCCAGATGCTCTTGTGGGTGCAGCTGCTGAGGAGGGCACAGCTGCGCCCACACCGGGCAATGTTTCCTGGTGAATGCCCATTCTCATGCAGAAATGACGGGGACTAATGTGCAAACGTCCCCCCTCTATTAACACTGCCCTGACCTCTATTGTCCACATGTTCGTGAAATGACTAATCCACAACATTATATTCGGAGTAATTAACCCCTTCTGCCTCATTTACGGGTCTGACATATCAGATACCGATTATACTGGGGGCTGTGGTATAATTATATTATATTTTGGGCTACCCTCATACATTTACTACTGCATCTCAAAAAATGGGAATATCATTGAAAAGTAAAGGGTTCTCCAGGACTATCCTTTTATTTGTTATAGGGCTGACAAATGTATTATATTAACCCCTTAAGCCCATAGTTGCCAACTTTTGAAAATGGAAAAGCAGGAGATTGAAGAGGGCGGCGCGCGTAGTGGCATGGACACGCCCATCTTTTTGGTGTGCCACGCCCCTTCAAAAAGCCAGGTAGATGCCCCCTTGTAGCCAAGTAGATGCCCCCTTGTAGCCAGGTAGATACCGCCTCTGTAGCCAGGTAGATGCCCCCCTTTGTTAGCCAGGTAGATGCCCCCCTTTGTTAGCCAGGTAGTTTTCCCCTTTGTAGTCAGGTAGTTGACCCCTTTGTTAGCCATGTAGATGCCCCCCTTTGTTAGCCAGGTAGATGCTCCCATTTGTTAGCCAGGTAGTTGCCCCCTTTAGTAGTCAGGTAGTTGACCCCTTTAGTAGCCATGTAGTTTCCTCCTTTAGTAGCCAGGTAGTTGCCTCCTTTAAAAGCCATGTAGTTGCCCCCTTTAGTAGCCAGATAGTTGCCCCCTTTAGTAGCCAGGTAGTTGCCCCCTTTAGAAGCCAGGTAGTTGCCCCCTGTAGAAGCCAGGTAGTTGCCCCCTTTAGTAGCCAGGTAGTTGCCCCCTTTAGAAGCCAGGTAGTTGCCCCTTTAGTAGTCAGGTAGTTGCCCCCTTTAGTAGCCAGGTAGTTGCCCCCTTTAGTAGCCAGGTAGTTGCCCCCTTTAGTAGTCAGGTAGTTGCCTCCTTTAGAAGCCAGGTAGTTGCCTCCTTTAGAGGCGTGGTAGTTGCCCCCTTTAGTAGCCAGGTAGTTGCCCCCTTTAGTAGTCAGGTAGTTGCCCCTTTAGTAGTCAGGTAGTTGCCCCCTTTAGAAGCCAGGTAGTTTGCCCCCTTTAGAAGCGTGGTAGTTGCCCCCTTTAGTAGCCAGGTAGTTGCCCCCTTTAGTAGCCAGGTAGTTGCCCCCTTTAGTAGTCAGGTAGTTGCCCCCTTTAGAAGCCAGGTAGTTGCCCCCTTTAGTAGCCAGGTAGTTGCCCCCTTTAGTAGCCAGGTAGTTGCCCCCTTTAGAAGCCAGGTAGTTGCCCCCTTTGTAGCCAGGTAGATGCCCCCCTTTGTAGCCAGGTAGATGCCCCCTTTGATAGCCAGGTAGATGCCCCCGATAGCTAATAAAAATAAAATAATAAAAGTCACTTACCTCACCAGGCTCCCTGCAGCGCTGCTAGCCCCGGACATCTCCCGGCCAACCGACTCAGCGTCGCAGGAGTGAGTGAGTGCAGCCCCGCGTCACTCCACCTACGACGCTGATCTGTATGTACAGCGCACACCGGCGCTGTACATACAGGAGGAGAAGGGAGGAGGGGAACGATCCCTCTTGCCTCCTCCCTGCACAGTGAGACGCGCTGGGCGGGTCAGCGGCCGCTGCGGCCACTTCACCCGTCTGTGGGAACGGCCCGGTGGCGCCAGAGTAGCGCACCAGCGCTACTCTCGCGCTGTGGTCAGTTAAAGAACCCCTGCTGCCTGCTGGCGGCGGGAGGAATGCCAACTCTGCCGGGAGGGCAGGGGGGAACCCCCTTTAGCGGGACCCCCCCACCAAAAGCGGGAGAGTTGGCATGTATGCTTAAGCTGAATGCCTGAAAAGTAGTTAATGACCAGAACATTTTTTTAGATTTTGCCTCCTTGCGTTTCAACAGTTGTAACTTTTTTATTTTTTCAATGACGCAGTTGTATGAGGCCTCGTTTTATTCGAGACAAGTTGTACTTTATGGGGGAATAGTTTAAGTTCACTTATAAATAATTGCAGAATTTCAAAACAAATTTTTTAGTTTTTTACATTTTTTTTTGCACCATTCACATTTCACACTTAAAGGGGTTTTGCCAAGAAGTGAGTTCCTTACCTAACAGGCTGATACTCCCCTCTTGAGGCTTGAAAAAGGGGCGTTGTGTTTCTGTGTTTAAAAAAATAAGTACCTCCTTTTTGATGTCATAAATACACCTCCCATGAACGTTCATGATACTAAGTCTATGTAGTTGAGCAAACATTGTTTTGCTAATCCACAGAGAAGAACTGTATTGTGCACAAGTATATGCGTTTTATTTCTCCCTCTTATTTGCTCAGGAGAGAAGATAAGCTCAGCAGGCAGCGTTCTTTCATTCCTTCAGGAAGGGCTGCAGAGGGAGGGGGGCTGAGCAGGGAGCATATACATGTTTACTCAGGTAATTACATTACAACCAGTGGATTCTCTATACAAAAGACACAGGATCTTTCTCCCCAGTCCCTTCAAAGCTCGTTCATGTTCACTGCCATCGGATGAGAAGTGCAAACAAGGCAAGCGTGGCCAGATCAGCTCCTGTCAGCGTCTAATGTAAACTGTCAGGATACCAAGGGCATGTAAGGAAGGCTGTAGATCTCAGAGGCCTTACTTTTTTGATGAGATATATTTAGAAAAATGATTAAATACCCATTTTGGAGGATCCCACGTCAACATTAGATCGTGGAAAAGCCCTTTAATAACGTGTTAGATTAATTCTACAGATTATTACAGTCGTGTGGATAGCTAATATGTGTACTGTAGTGTTTTTTCTGTGTGTAATGTATGCACAATTATTTTTTATTAAACATTTTTATTTTATTATTTATTCATTTTTTTTTTTTACATAGTTACATAGTTTGTCAGGCCAAAAAAAGACATACGTCCATCCAGTTCAGCCTATTGTGCTAAAGTGTTTCTAAAGTGTTAAAGTGTTGATCCAGAGGAAGGCAAAAACCTGCATGAGGTGGAAGCCAATTGTCCTCATGTTAGGGAAAAAATTCCTTCCTGACTCCAATCTGGCAATCGGAATAAATCCCTGGATCAACGACACCTCTCCAGAATCCTGGTCACTATAACTTGTTATATAACATCTAGAAATGTATCCAGACCCTTCTCCAGAATCCTGGTCACTAGAACTTGTTATATTACATCTAGAAATGTATCCAGACCCTTCTCCAGAATCCTAGTCACTATAACTTTTTATATTACATCTAGAAATGTATCCAGACCCTTCTCCAGAATCCTAGTCACTATAACTTGTTATATTACATCTAGAAATGTATCCCGACCCTTCTCCAGAATCCTGGTCGCTATAACTTGTTATATTACATCTAGAAATGTATCCAGACCCTTCTCCAGTATCCTAGTCACTATAACTTGGTATATTACATCTAAAATGTATCCAGACCCTTCTGCAGAATCCTGGTAACTATAACCTGTTATATTATTACATCTAGAAATGTAGCCAGACCCTTCTCCAGAATCCTGGTCACTATAACTTGTTATATTACATCTAGAAATGTATCCAGACCTTCTCCAGAATCCTAGTCACTATAACTTGTTATATTACATCTAGAAATGTATCCAGACCCTTCTCCAGAATCCTGGAAACTATAACTTGTTATATTACATCTAGAAATATATCCAGAACCTTCTTCAGAATCCTGGTAACTAGAACTTGTTACATTACATCTAGAAATGTATCCAGAACCTTCTTCAGAATCCTAGTCACTATAACTTGTTATATTACATCTAGAAATGTATCCAGACCCTTCTCCAGAATCCTAGTCACTATAACTTGTTATATTAACTTAGAATGTATCCAGACCCTTCTTCAGAATCCTGGGTCACTAATAAACTGTATATATTTACATCTAGAAATGTATCCAACCCTTCTCCAGAATCCTAGTCACTATAACTTTTTATATTTACATCTAAAATGTATCCAGACCCTCTCCAGAATCCCGGTCACTATAACTGTTTTATATTAACATTTCAGAAATGAGCCAAACCCTTCTCCAAATCCTAGTACAAAAAACTTGTTATATTACATCTAGAAATGTATCCAGACCCTTCTTCAGAATCCTGGTCACTATAAACTGTTATATTACATCTAGAAATGTATCCAGACCCTTCTCCAGAATCCTAGTCACTATAACTAGTTATATTACCTCTAGAAATGTATCCAGACCCTTCTCCAGAATCCTAATCACTGTATCTTGTTATATTACATCTAGAAATGTATCCAGACCCTTCTACAGAATCCTAGTCACTATAACTTGTTATATAACATCTAGAAATGTATCCAGACCCTTCTCCAGAATCCTGGTCACTATAACTTGTTATATTATTACATCTAGAAATGTATCCAGACCCTTCTCCAGAATCCTAGTCACTATAACTTGTTATATTACCTCTAGAAATGTATCCAGACCCTTCTCCAGACTCCTAATCACTGTATCTTGTTATATTACATCTAGAAATGTATCCAGACCCTTCTCCAGAATCCTAGTCACTATAACTTGTTATATTACATCTAGAAATGTATCCAGACCCTTCTCCTATCACACTCCAGAAATGCATCCAAGGCCCTTCTTGAACTCTGTTAGTGAATTCACCATGACAATTTCCTGTGACAGAGAGTTCCTCAGTCTCACTGCTCTAACATTAAAGAATCCCTTTCTATGTTTATGTAGAAACTTTCTTTCCTCAAGCCGTAGAGGATGCCCCCTTGTTCTAGATACAGTCCTGGGTATAAATAAATCTTTAGCGAGATCTCTATATTGGCTCTTAATATATTTAAACATATTTATTATGTCCCCCGAAGTCATCTTTTCTCTAAACTAAATAACCCTAATCTTGCTAGTCTTTCTGGGTATTGCAGTCCACCCAGTCCTTTTAATGTCTTTGTTGCCCCCCTTTGTATCTGTTTAAGCTCTACAATGTCTTTTTTGTGCACTGCTGCCCAAAACTGTACACAGTATTCCAAGTGTCTAAACAGTGACTTGTGTAATGGGAGAATAATGTTCCCATCATGTGCATCTATGCCCCTTTTAATGCACCCCATGATCCTATTTGCCTTGGCAGCTGCTGCCTGACACTGGCTGCGATAGTTAAGTTTACTGTCCACCAGGATTCCCAAGTCCTTCCCCATGTCACTTTTACCCAGCCTTTTTCCATTTAACATGTAGTCATGTAATGGATTTTTCCTCCCCATGTGCATAACCTTGCATTTATCAGTGTTAAACCTCATCTGCCATTTATCTGCCCAGGCCTCCAGCCTATCCAGATCCCTTTGTAATAACACATTAACCCTTTATTGTGTGGATTCCTTTGCAGAGCTTAGTATCATCTGCAAAGATCGATATTCTACTGTGCAATCCCTGTGTAAGATCATTTATGAAAATATTAAAGAGAATAGAACCCAATACTGAGCCCTGTGGTACCCCACTAGTAACAGGGATCCAGTCTGAGTATGGACCGTTAATTACCACCCTTTGTTTTCTATCACTGAGCCAGTTACTTACCCACGTGCAAACATTTTCCCCAGTCCAAGCATTCTCATTTTACTTACCAACCTTTTATGTGGAACAGTATCAAATGCTTTAGAAAAATCTAGATATATGACATCCAGTGCTTCACCCCGATCCAGTCTAGCACTGACTTCCTCATAGAAGCTGATGAGATTAGTCTGGCAGGACCGATCCTTCATAAACCCATGCTGGAACGGCATTATACATTTATTTTCAGTGAGATACTCCAGGATAGCATCTCTGAGAAAACCTTCAAACATTTTACCCACAACAGAGGTTAAGCTTACCGGCCTATAGTTTCCAGGATCACCTTTTTAGAATATTGGCACCACATTTGCTCTGCGCCAATCCTTTGGGACATACCCCATTATTATACAGTTCATAAATATTAAGAATAGGGGCATATCTATCACATTACTTAACTCCCTTAGGACACGCGGGTGTAAACCATCAGGACCTGGGGATTTGTCTATTTTAAGCTTCCTAAGGCGGAGCTGCACTTCTTCCTGGGTTAGACAAGAAACATTTAAGTTGGAATTTACCTCCTCCCTTTGCTCATCAACAGGAAGGTCATCCTCCTCGGTAAATACAGTGGAGAAGAAATAGTTTAATAGGTTTGCTTTTTTCTCATCGCCCTCTATAGTCTCTCCCTCAGTACTTTTTAAAGGGCCAACATTTTCTTTTTTAATCTTTTTACTATTTATATAGTTAAAAAATATTTTGGGGTTACTTTTACTTTCTATGGCAATACGTCTTTCTGTCTCCAGCTTTGCTGCCTTAATCATTTTTTTACATATTTTATTTTTTTCCTTATAGCTTTTTTGTGCCTCTTCACTGCCCTCCTGTTTTAGTAGCTGAAACGCTTTATTTTTGTTTTTTATTGCCTCCTTTACATCTCTGTTGATCCACATTGGGTTTTTCCTGTTTCTAATTATTTTTTTACCATATGGTATGTACCTCTCACAGTGGGCACCTAAGATGTTTTTAAAGATCTCCCATTTATTTTTTGTTCTGCTATTTTTAAACACCTTGTCCCAGTCAATACGGTTTAGGGCCTCTCTAAGCAGGATAAAATTAGCCTTCCTCAAATTCAGTGTTTTTGTGGCTCCATGACAAAAAGCTCTATTGAAGGATAAATGGGTTTATTATATTATGGTCACTATTTCCTAGGTACCCCTCAACCTGAACCTTTGTTACTCTGTCAGGTCTATTAGTCAATATTAAGTCTAGAAGGGCCTTTCCTCTAGTCGGTTCCTGCACCATTTGGGAAAGGTAATTATCTTTAGTTATAGACAAAAACATGTTTCCTTTGTGAGAGCTACAGGTTTCAGATTCCCAATTTATGTCTGGGTAGTTAAAGTCGCCCATAATAACAACCTCATTCTGATTAGATGCTTCATCTATTTTACACTTTTTATGTTTTTTACTTTTTTTTTAAATCCCATGAAGGGATAACTGTGTTACTTTTTTTATACACTTGGTAATGTATTAGCATATTCATATATTATAATACATTATAATCTTTTTCAGTCTGACACAGGCAGTGATCAAGGCAGCACACAGTCTGTCTTGATCACTGGCTTCTTACACAGACAGCCCAGGGACTAATCTAGGTCCCCAAGGCTGACTGTGCTGCTGTTACCCGGGCTCTGTCGGGTCACCGGGCGTTCTGATCACCTGACAGAGCAGGGAAACCCTTTGATTACATAGGAGTGATATGTTAAAAAAGTACTTGTGCCATGTTTGTGGGAGTTTTGTTTTTATGGTGTTCACTTTGTGGTATTAAGTATGTGTTATCTGTATTCAGCAGGTCGGTACGATTACAGTGATACCAAATAGGTTGGGTTTTCATATGTTTTAGTACTTAAAATTAAAACATTGGGGAGATTTATCAATAATGTTTAACTTTTAGGGTATGTTCACACCGCGTAATTGCAGGCCGTATTTCGGCAATATGGTCGAAATACGCCCCGAATTACGGTAATTCATAGCTCTCATTGCGGCACATACTGTACATGCTACAATACTCCGGGTGTTTTAGAAGTACCTGCTGACCAGTGTGTACTTCTAAAGCATGTGACATGTCATGTCTTTCTCCTGGCGCATTGTGCATCGGAGAAGACGGGCGTAATTCATAGAGTTACCGTAACAGTGGGGGGCATTTTAGGTGTATTGCAGTGCATTAAGTGCTAAAATATGACCTGCAATTACGCCGTGTGAACATACCTTGACATGTCACGTCTTCCTTGCACTTATGGGGAGAGTGAAGGTGAATGGAGCCGGATGTCAGATTTCTAGAAGTATGCGCGTATTTCTAAAACACCCGGTGTGAACACACGCCGTGTGAACACACACCATTTAGACAGTTCTAAGTTAGACTAGACAGTCTTACAATTCACAACATTTATCATAGGGTTGATAAATCTGGTGCAGCCTAAAACCATCCAGACTAACTTCATACCATCTTTAAGTTGGCTTACTTTCTGCCACTAACTGCGCCCAAATTCTTGCACAAACTAAGCCATGCCCCTTTTACAACAAAGCCACACTCCTTCATCGAAACCACACACCTTTTGTTGGATGAGGTATAGAAGTCTCCGGAAACTGTCTAAAACACATGGTAAATGTGGTGTAAAGCATGTACTCCACTATTTCTTAAATTTGCGCTGCAGAGCTATTATGTACGACCAGTAAACTATAAGAGGGCTCATTTTTGCAGGGTGAAGTGTACTTTTTATTGGTACCATTTTAATATACATGCGACTTTTTGATCACTTTTTATTCCAATTTTTGGAGACATGAAATGACCAAATACCCTCAATTTTTGTGTTAGGAATTAATTTTTCTTCTACGGTATGTAGGTTACGGTGTAAACAATGTAGCCAATTAATTGGAGCCGTAAACTTAAACTAATGTTCTAACATGCACGGGATTTATCAACACTATGATAAATGTTGTGCATTGTACGACTGTCTATTCTAAATTTACACTGTTTAAGAGTAAGCCAGTATTGGTAAATATGCTCTGATTTCTTTTTTTTTATGTGTAAAATGCACATTTTCCACTAACTTAATGCACCAATATCCACATCAGGAAACAATGTCCTATTGCTTTTGTGTGACTATGCACATGATAAAGACTTTTGTTACAAAGAATCAATAGAGATTGCAAAAAATCCATTTAATAACACATGCATTTTGTTGAAACGTAAGTTGGTATGTATTTTTATGTGTAATGCATCAAAAACACATCAAATAAAATGCACAACAAAAAATACATACAAAAAAAGCATGATAAAAAGGCACCATAGAAAAAGTAGCTTGGAAAATGCATGAAAAAAAGCGCATAGATAGCATACATTTTTCCCTTAAGGTATGTACATATTTTTATGCATCCTTTTTACACTTTTTGAATCTAGCCTTAGGTTTACACCACACATATTTTACATGGCGTTTAATTGGTGCCCAAAAAAACTGCATGATTATTATAAGTGATTTTTTTTTAGGCTTCAAGCATTTTTTCATGCAGTTGTTGCAGCATTTTTAGCAAAAGAAATGCAAAGATAATTTTTTTTGGGATGCGCTTTTTTCGGAGCAATGTGCAAAAACACTCCAAAAAGCGTATAAAAAAACACTGACGATATTAATGCAACCAAAGTGCAAAAGAACTTTACTGAGAGAAAAGCAATGTCTGTAGTATTTCATATGTCCCTATTAAAGGGGTTGTCCACTTCTTAAAAAAAAACAATATTATGTGGCCCCATTAACCCCTTACTGCCGCAGCCAGTCTTGGCCTTCCTGACAGAGCCCAATTTTTTAAATCTGACATGTGACACTTTATGTGAGAATAACTTTTTGACACTTTTACCTATCCACGTGATTCAGACATTGTTTTATCGTGACACATTGTGCTTTAAGATATTAAAAATTTTTGTCCCATACAATCCTTGTTTATTTGTGAAAAATATCAAAATACCGTGAAAATTTTGAAAAATTTGCCATTTTCAAACCTTTAAAAAATTTCTGCATGTAAGACAGATAATTATTCCACTCAAAATAATTAATAACTAGCATATACCATGTGTCTACTGAAGGTTGGCATAAGTTTTTAAATGTCTTTTTTTTCTTATGACATAACAGTGCTTAGAAATATAGCAGTAATTTTTAAAATTTTCAAGAAAATTTGCATAATAGATTTTTGGGACCAGTCCAGTTCTCATGTTACTTTGACGGGCCTATATGTTAGATACCTGCATAAATGACCCCATCTAAGAAACTAGACCCCTTTAAAGTATTTCAAACAGCATTTACGTAAGAAAACCAATTAGCTTTTTCACAGAAATTAAAGCACAGTGGAGGTGGAATTTCAAAATTTCACTTTTTTTTGCAGAGTTTACATTTTTTATCAATTATTCACTATATGTGACCAGGAAAATGAAACACAACATCAATTCCCCAGATTCTGCCGTTTTTATAGATATCCCATATGTGGCCCAATGCGCTATTTGGCTCAACTGCAAGCCTCAGAGCAAGTGGAGCCCGTACCGGACTTTGGGGTCTCAGACCTTTAGGTGCCATTCCAGGTTGGTGCTAAGGTGCTAAAACTTAATAAACACTCCTAAAAAGACCCCATATTGGAAACTATGCTCCTTAAGGAATATATCCAAAAGTGTAGTGAGTATATCGACCCCACAGGTGTTCACAAATTTTTTTAGCTGAAAATGTTAAATTTTTACAAAGAATTCTGGAAAAAAAAAGCACCCCTAATTGTGTTGTGCAATTTCTTCCAAGTTCGGCAGTACCCTATTTATGGGTGTAAACTGCTGTTTGGGTGCATGGCAGAGCATACAAGGGAGGGAACGCTATTTGGTTTTTGGAATGCAGATTTTGGTGGGTTCCATGTCGCATTTGCAGAGACCCCAATATACCAGAACAGGTGAAACCTTTCAGAATTCAACCAATCTTGTATTTAACACCCCTCATGGATCTCATCAAGGGGTGTATTGTGCATTTTGGGCGCACAGGTGTCCCATAGTTTTTTAGCATTGGGCCATGAAAATGCGGGGGGAAAAAATGCAGTTTCGCCTTTGTTTTTCAAGCTTCATTTTTACAGCGTTCGCCATGCGGGATAAATGAAAGGATAATTTTACTATGGAGGTCAGTACAATTGTGATGATATGAATTTTATATAGTTGTTTATGTTTTATTACTTTTAAACAATAGAAATGCATTTATAAAGAGCTGATTTTGAGCTTGTTTTTGTGCGATGAGTTGACATTATTATTTGTACCATTATGGGGTTCACATGACGCTTTGATCGCTTTTTATCAAGGTTTTTGTGAGGCATTTTGAACAAAATTCAGCAATCCTGGTAGTGTCTTTAATTTTTCTTTTTTTTACAGTGGTCACTGTGCAGTATAAATGACAACCTAGCTTTACTCAGCAGGTCGATACGATGACAGTGATAACCAATTAGCATTTTTCGATGTTTTACTGCTTTTACAGAATAAAAACCCTTTTATTCAAAAAGGAAAACATGTTTTTGCATCGCCATAACTTTTTTATTTTTCTGTGTACGGAGATGTGTAGGGGCTGCTTTTTTGCGAGATGAGTTGAGTTTTTATTGGTATTATTTTTTTTGGGGGGACAAGGCTTTTTGATCGCTTTTAAATCTGTTTTTTGGAAGGCAGGGTGAAGAAAATACTGCAATCCTAGTAGTGTTTTTTATTTTTATTTTTAACAGCGCTCACCGTGCAGTATGCTTGACAAGTTAGTTTTAATCTGCGGGTCGATACGATTATGGCAATAACCAGTTTAAATAGTTTTTTAATGTTGAAGCGCTTTAAAAAAAAAAAAAAGGGTTTTTATTGTATAAAACAATATTTATGCATCGCTATCTTCTGATAGCCATAACTTTTTTATTTTTCCTTATAAAGAGCTGTGTAAGGACATTTTTTTTGTGAGATGATCTGACGTTTTAATTGGTACAACTTTGGGGTTTATATGACTTTTTGATAGCTTTTTATTCCATTTTATGTGGTGCTTGATGAACAAAAATTGCAATTCTTTTATTTATTTATTTATTTTTTTACAGCGTTCAACGTGCTGGTTAATTAATGTGACATATTTATAGAACAGGTCGTTACACACGCGGCGATACCAAATATGTGTACTTTATTTATTTTCGATCTTTTTTGAGGTGATTGGCATTAGTAAAGGGGAAAAGGGCGGTGAACGTGTTTTTATTTTATTTTTCATGTTTGTGTTTCACTTTTTTTGAACTTTTTTACACTTTCTTCACTTTTCCCCATAGAGGATTTGTATCGGTGATCTTCAGATCACTGATACAAGTAGAGATCAGTACAGAGCAGAAATGCTCTATACTGGTCTCCATGCAACCGTCAATCACCATGCCCGACAATGCCCACAATACATTGCGGGCATGGTGAAGTCACAGACAGCCTGGGACGTGTTTCTTTCACTTTCTGGGTTGTCTGGTAGACGACCAGCAGTGGCGCTGAGCACCTCTGCTGCGCCGATTACAGACAGGAGGAGCTCATTCCTCCTGTCTGTACCTTAGCTATCGTGATCATGATAGATCACTATAGTTAAGGGTTAATCACCTGTGGTCAGAGTTCACTTCGGCCAGCGATAATATAATGCTGGTCTCATGTTGTAAGCCCGCACGATCTCTAGGATATACCCATACGTCCATTTGCGAGAACACACTTCCTGTTAGGATGTATGGATATGTCCAATGTCGGGAAGGGGTTAAATCAAGGCATTATCATGTGTTACATTCTGACTGAGCTAAAGCTATTTTATAAAGAAGAATGGGTAAAATTCCAGCCTCTAGATGTGCAGAGCTGGTGGACACATACCACAACAGGCCTGCAGCTGGAATTGCAGTTAAAGGTGATCCTACAAAATATTGACTCAGGGGGGCTGAATACATATACATGCCACACTTTTCAGTTTTTTTAATTAGCAAAAATTTGGAAATGAACGTAACATTTTCTTTAGGGTACGTCCACACGACAAAGGACAAAATGTGGTATCTGAATCATAAGGCTATGTCTACACTGCAGTGGACAAAAAAAACACCTGAAAACCAAATTCTAAAAACGTTCAAAAGCTGCTGAAAAAAAACGTCCGTTTTTGCCGTGATTTGCGGTTTTTGCCGTGTTTTTAACGCGTGTTTTTTTGATAGTCTTCAAGTCTGGGTTATGATGTATGCATAAATCAAGCCATGGGATGTAACTCCACCCTACAAAAGGGGATGTAAAGCACATTATTGCATTTATACATCTTGTAGCCGTTTTACGGATTTTGGCGCTAATAAAGTTATCTCACTTTTGCCACTAAAAATCCATGTTTTTTACGGATTTTAGTGTTAAAGTCCTTTTTTACGGATTTTGGCGCTGAAATCCTTAAAAAATTGATTTTTAGCGGCAAGAGGGAGATAACTTTATTATCAGCAAAATCCGTAAAAAAAATATTTTAGCACCAAAAACTGTAAAACAAAAATTTTGGCCGAAAAAAGCGAGATAACTTTATTAGAGCCAAAATCTGTAAAAATCTGGATTTTAGCGCCAAAATCCGTAAAAAAAAGGATTTTTAGAAACAAAAGCGAGATAACTTTATGAGAGCCAAAATTCGTAAAAAAAAGGTATGTTAGCGCCAGAATCCGTAAATAAAGTATTTTAGCGCCAAAATCCGTAAAAAAATGGATATTTAGCGACAAAAGCGAGATAACTTTAATAGCGCCAAAATCCGTTAGTGACAAAAGCAACTTTATTACGAACGAGAACACATCGGACACTTGTATGCAGAATTGATAAGGTATAACCTGTGTTAACATCCACATGGGTGGGTTTTCATTGAAAAAAATGTGGCAAAAAACGCTGCGAAAGCACACCAAAAAAGTTTGCCGCTTTCCTAGACTCCAATAGTAAATTTTCTGCCCTGCTCTGGTGTTTTTTGCAACATGTTTCAAAAGACGATCAGTAAATAAAACAAGCAGAAAAAAGAAGCTCAGTGGAGACAGCAGGAGGTTTTACTATGGAAGTCTAAGGGACCTCTTTTCAGTCGTTATTCAGCGTTTTTAGAAAAAACGAAAAACACTGAAAAAAACTGATGTTTTTCTGTGCAGTGGAGATATAGCCTAAACTTTTCTGCCATGTTTTTTGCTGTGTATTTTCATTGGATTTTGTTGATGTTGATCCATGCAAAAATCCACACCAAAAATGCGCACAAGACTTTCTGGTCGCTTTTCATGCCATCCTATTGACTTAAATAATAACTTTTCCGCCATGTGAAATTGAGCATGTTTTAAGTTTTTTTTTTTTTTTTAAATGGCGGTTTTGAAATCCAACCTCAGAAAATTTGAGTCATGTGGATTACAACGCGGATTTTCAGTTGAGGTCCATGGTGATGGTTTACAGTCGGTGTTTGACGGTTTTTAAAATCTGAATCAGCATTCATTTTAAACTGGAAATGCTTGTCAGTGGACGACCACTAGAGCTTGCCCCATGGCACGGGTCTGCGGACGTTTTTTTTCAGACAGTTTCGGTTTTGAAAACCGTCTGAAAAACTGGCCGCAAACTTTTCAATGGACCTCTATGGGTTTTCCGCCCGGCGGTTTTTCAGACCGGCAGCGGTCCGAAAAACATTGAATGTTCATTCTTTCGTCCAGTTTTCGGACGGAATATGAACATATCTAGGGGAAGGGATAGGGCTTTTCTCGCCGAGAAAAGCCATCCCCCTGCGGCCGTGTGCACGGCTGTGTGAACGGCCCCTTAGGGTATCTTCAAACGGTGTCTTCCATCCATGTGAACTACGCTTTTCAGATGCTTCTCTGGGACTGACAGAACGGACCCAGAGACGCATCTAACAATTAGCAGTGAGTTTATCACTGCCCACAATGAGGAACACGCAGCGGCTTTCACATGAGAGATCACCGCTACGTGTTTGCATCGCGCCTGTCGGGTCCGTTTTTCAAAGAATTACATGCAGCGCTTACTGTAATAGATATTCACAGAGAAAATTTGGTCTCCCGTAAGACTTAACTTTAATAAATTTGGATAAAAAATATATATTCTTACAAAATATGGCCTGCATATACCAAATGAAAAGTGTATTACTAGCCAATAGTCCATCATTTTCTTTTGATTTATTTTTGATGGTTGAGTTACATACAATCCTCATAGGGTTACTTCCTCTATTCATTAGGCAACCTGTAACTTGGGATAATTCAACCTTTCCCTATCTTTCCCTTCTATGATTTCAAAACATTCAATTAGCAGGGTACCCTCCACAAAAGGGACAACCCTGCACCTTAAGAGTATCTTCACACGGCATGTTGAGTCCGTGTGATCATACGCTTTTTAGATACGTATTTGGATCCGTCTGTCGGACCCCAAACGAACCCAAACATGTATCTTATAAATGGCAATATGATTTACATTGCTTTTACTATGAAACACGTATTGACGTTCAGACGAGTGATCGCCGATGCGTGACTTATTGTGTCTTTTGGATCCGACTTCCGGATCCGTTCCAAGAACTGACATGTCACTTCTTGGTCCGAAAGACGCAGCAAGAGCCCTATTTTTAACTATAGGGTGAGATCCTGCTGCATCCAACACGGATCCAAACACACAGCTGCGTGTTGGATACGTGTTGGATACATCTAGGATCCGATCGCTGCAGTGTTTTTGGATGCGATTTTCAGATACAACACGGATCCAAAATCATATCTAAAGACACCGTGTGAACAGCCCCTAAGGATATGTTCACACGGCGTGTTGGATCCAATTTTGGATCTGTTTTTAGATTCGTGTTTGGATCCATGTTTTGGACCCTAAACGGACCCAATCACGCATCTACCAATGTGCAGTGTGATTTACATTGCTTACAAGTGACAAGTGATCGCCGATGTGTGTTTACATGCGTCTTTCTGATGCGTCTTTCAGATCCGTTCAAAGAATTGTCATGTCAATTCTTGATCCAAAAGACGCAGCAGACGCCCCGTATAAAACTATAAGGTGCATTTCTGTGTTGCATCAGTTTTGGATGTGATTGATGCAGCGCTTTTGGATGCGTTTTCTGGATACAAAAATGGATCCAACCCGCCGTTGAACATACCTTTACCCTTGACACATCCTATGCCACCATATATTCAATTGTTGCTGCAGAAATTAAAAAAAAAATTTAAAAAATTTAAAAAAAAAAAAAAGTTTTTCCGGAATACTGTTTTTTTTTTACAAAAAAAATCCTCTCTCTAAATTTGTAACTTTGGTAAATTTGCAACTTTGGTAAATTTGAAAAGTGACAAGAAAAGTGGGAGTTATCTATTAGGAGATTAAATAAAAAGTATTTCATTAATACTGGGCAACAGATATTTTGCTTATTGAACACTTTTGGATATATTTTATATACTTAGTATTTTCCTTTCACATTTTTTTTTAGTTTTCTATTTCAGTGTTTTTTTTCATATTTTTAGTCTGTCCATATAACATCCACAATAAATATCTTGTTCAGTGTTGTAAAGGTAAGCTTAGGCATATATTCCTTGAATTTGATTGACGTTGCACAAATTTAGCGGAATTGTTACCGATTAGGCACGCCTGGACACATCTAGGCATATTAAGCTTACAGTTATGAGACCAGTGCCACTTCAAATCTCAGAGCCACTACAGACAAAAAGTGGAAAGGTAGCTGCAGAGAGGTAGTGGTCCATGGGTCAGAATAGAGAGTTGATTTAAACTTAAAAGGGGTTGTCTCATTACAAAG
This sequence comes from Phyllomedusa bahiana, assembly GCA_025379985.1. Classification (NCBI taxonomy): domain Eukaryota; kingdom Metazoa; phylum Chordata; class Amphibia; order Anura; family Hylidae; genus Phyllomedusa; species Phyllomedusa bahiana. Next base: position 80,313 of record JAODAL010014200.1, read on the forward strand.
ATTAACTTTCAATATGTAGGGAAAGGTAAATTAAGACTTTTCTTAAATATATGGCTTTGGCTTTTTTTTTTGCTTTGTTGAGCAGATAAAAAAGATTTTATCTGCTCTGTGTGCACACAGGTCAGCATCTGAGAGCAGGGAGTGACATCAATGGTCAGACTGCAGGAAGCTTGATAACATGGTGTGTTATCACTAACAAACAAAGGAGAGTAATTACTTGTTAACTTGGAGTATAGATAAGATCTCCTACTCTCCTGTCAGTACAATTAGAAGAGCTGTGAATACAGAGTTTATATGCTAATCACTGCTATATAACCACCCACAGTTTGACTAGGAAGAGACAGGATGCATGAATCTAAAACTGCTTCTGGCTCTGAGACAGCATGGTGAGACAACCCCTTTAACTAATAGCAAAGTGCTGAATGACTTGGTCAGGGACTTAGGTTTGTCGAAAGCAAATGTAGAGAAACTATTGGATTCAAGATTTCAAGGATGACATTTGCTGTCACCTAGTACAAAAGTTTCTATCTTTCTAGGCTGCCAAGATGACAAAGTTTTTTGCACAGGTTGACAACAAGTGTCTGACATTGACGGAAATTTTGCAGCTTTGGGTTGTGAGCATAAACTGAAGCAGTGGGTTCTCAATTATTGATTTATCATTGTTAAACATCCAGTTTGTCTTGTTACACAAGACATCTTTGAGTACCTGTTGGCTATGCTGCACACTTAAAAGAAACATGAGAACTTGGAACAGTTGTTGAAACTCATACAGTTCAGCAACTACAACTAGGACATCTGTGAAGATATAAAAGTACTGGGACTGCTGCTTGGATTGCAGTTCGGATATACCAAGTACTGCTTTCTCTAATGAGAATGGGATGACCCTTGTAAAGGGTCACATTTACTAAAAACAACTTGCTGATCTGTCAACAGTTGACTCCATGTCACATGTACCACTTGTGGATCCAAAAATGATATTTTTGTCCCTAATCCACAAAAAAAAAATTCAGATTACTTAGAAATCATTCAGGGATGTTCCTCAGAGTTTTCTTGGTAACTTTCAAACAACAACATACATAGGACCTACATAATTAAAGTAAAAACACGTACACCGTCCTTTCCCCACTACAAATACCAATCGCCCCAAAAAAGATAAAAAATATAAAATGTACACATATTTGGTATCAGCGCGTGCGTAACAACTTAACCTCTACATTTGTTAGATTATTTAACCCGCATGATGAATGCCATAAAAAAATGGCAGAATCATCATTTCCCTTCATTCCGCTGCATATGAAATGGAATAAAAACTGATCAAAAATCATATAAACTCCTAAGTGATAATAATGAAAACACCAGTTCATCCTGCAACAAAACAGCCCTTACACAGCTCTGTATATGACAAAATAACAAAGTTATGGACATTAGAAGATAGTGATGCATAAGTATTGATACACACAATAAAACACTTTTAAAAAACAATATAAATTGGGTATCACCATCATCGTATTGACCCACAGTAAAACTAGCATGTCACGAATTCTGTACACTGAGTAATGTAAAAAATTGCAGTATTTTCTTCATCCTGACTCACAAAAAACAGATTAAAAGGCTATCAAAAAGCCATGTCCATATCATGTTTTACACAATACACGGAGAAATAAAAAGTTATGGCTCTCAGACTTTGGCGATGCAATAAAAAAAAGTGTTTTTGTTGTGTAAAAGCAGTAAAATATAAAAAAAAATTAAATTAGGTGCCGCTTTGATTATATCGACCTGCTGAGTGAAGTTAACGTGTCATTTATACCGTACGGTGACCACTATAAAAAAAAAACAAAAAAAAACCCACTACCAGGATTACTGTATTTTGTTCATTCCTCCTACAAAAATACCTTGTGTTACGGTTCCGGACGCGGAAGTGGATCCACTGGACCACCACAAGCGATGGTGTAAGCTACGCCAGGGAACGGAATCTAAGTAGGTCCCGGTTTTCACCAGAGCCCGCCGCAAAGCGGGATGGACTTGCTGCGGCGGGAGTCTACCAGGTCGTTACCCTGTCGTGACTTGCTTGCGGTGGCAGCCGAAGTATAGCGTGGTGCAAATCATTCAGGCAGGCTCGTATCGGGGGGCAGGCAGAAGGTCAGGGGAAAGGCCCGCTATGGTTCGTGGTCGTGGACAGGCAGACCCGGGCAGGGCAGGTGGCAGAGATTCGTGGTCAAGAGACGGAAGCGAAAGGGTACGGTACACGGTAGATCAGAACGAACAATAGGGAACCTTTCTCAATAGGCCCCAAAGGGACTAAGATCCGGCAGGAAGCGGGCGGAAGCGCCCAGGTGAAAATAGAGGCAGTGCCCGGCAAAAAAAAAAAAAAATTACCCCAATTAAACCGGGCAATGCCCCTTTAAATCTCACAGGAGGCGCGCGGCCGGCGCCTTAGATCACAGGGACGCGCGCACCGGACAGCAGGAGACTGCAGGAGACACACAGGGTATTGACAAACTTGGAAGAAATTGTGTAATACATTTTGGGGTGCTTCCTTGTAAAAATGAAACATTTTTATCTAAAATTGAATTTTGTTGTGAAAAAAATTATTTTCACAGCCTTACATTTAAAAACATCTGTGGGGCTAATATACTCACTACACCCCTGGATATATTCCTTAAGGAAACTAGGTCTTTTAAAGAAACATTTATTAAATTTTTACTCCTTAGGGTGTAATGACGCCTAAAAAAAATATTTGAATGAAAATAAGGCCCCAAAATCCAGTAGTTACTTCTCCTACCCTGGGGCTTGCGTTTGAGACAAATAGCTCACTAGGGCCACATATAGGATATCTCTAAGAATGGCAGAATCAGGGGATCAATATTAAGTTGCTTTTCCCTGTAATCTTCTACTGCGTTCCAGTAAATAATGGATAAAAATTGAAAATCTGTAAAAAAAAAAAAAAAAGTTACATTTTGAATTTACATTTCCTCTATGCTTTAATTTCTGTGAAACCTGCAAAAGGCTTAAAAACTTGGTAAACGCTGTTTTGAATACTTTAAGAGTTTAAGTTTTTTAGATAGGGGTATTTATGGGGGTATCTAACATATACTGTAGACACCTCAAAGCCACATCAGAACTGGACCAGCCCCAAAAAAAAAATCTATGTTGCAAATTTTCTTGAAAATGTGAAAAATTGCTAATAGCAGCTGGCATTCGCCCCGGATTGGAGCATGTTCAGCTCCGGTGCCTTGGCTCCAGACTCCCACCCTGACATTGTGAAGTGAATAAGAGTCATGGAATCCTCTAGGCAACAAGTAAAGAGTCTTGAAGATGATTTTGAAACAGGCAAATGGGTAATCATAAAGATCTGAGTGTCTATGACAAGGAGAAATTTGTGTTGGCCAGATGATGGGGTTAGAGAGTTTCTAAAATGGCAGGCTTTAAGAAATGTCTCTAGCATCACGTGGTTTGTATACACATAAACACACACATATGTATGAGGCTGCATTGCTGCACACCCCCATCCACCACTAAATGCACCAAAAATAGTCAGGTCATAATCAAAACTGAACCATGGAATAAGTTGGTCTGGTCACATACATAACAGTTTTTATTACAACATATGAACCACTTACCTGGGAAAGCATTGCACCAGTATGCATTGTGGAAAGAAGGCAGGCCAGCTGAGGCACTAGGCAATGTTCTGCATTTATGTAGTTCTTTCTTTAATACAGTGGTGCTTAAAAATTTGTGAACCTTCGGAATTTTCTGTATTTCTGCATTAATAAAAGTAGATAAAGAGAACCAACTAAAACAAGTAAGTCACAAATATTAGATCTGGTCATTATTTATTGAGTAAAATATCACATAATTGTGAGTGGCAAAATCTGGTACGAGTGGGTGACCTGTTTTATTAAAAGAACAGGGATTTATCAAAGTCTGATCTGTACAACAAATGTTTGTGGAAGTGTATCATGGTCTAAGCAGAGGAGATTTCGGAGGACCTCTTTAGGAATAAAAAACTATTCCTAAAGAGTTAGGACTCCATCGATCCACAGTCAGACAGATTGTGCATAAACGTAAGAAATTCAGGAGCATTAGTACCCTTTTTCAGAAGTGATCGACAAACAAAGGTCATGCCAAGAACAAGTTGCATAATAGTCCACAAGGTCATCAAGAAAGCCAAGCATTTAAAAGCCTTTCTCATATTAATTAATGTTTAATGTTCATTAGGTGGTCATATCAGACACTAAAAGAAAAGGTTCAAATATTTTGCTACTCACTTGTTTGCTATGGTTCTCTACTTTTAGGACTTATGTGAATATCGAATATATAGTTTTTGCTCAAATTTATGCAGGATTATGGAATATTCTGAAGGTTTTACAAACTTTCATGCATCATTGTACATACCACTTATATAAACACTGATGCAGATCAAGTACTCCCCTTCATGGCAATGGCATTTATTGATGGCAGTGGCCTATTTCAGCAGGATAATGAGTCCTGCCACATTGCCAAAATTGTTCAGGAATGATTTGAGAATATGAATAAGTGTTCAAGGTGTTCACATAGCTTCCAAGTTCCCTTAACTTGCAATATCAAGCCTTTACTGGACGTCTTTGAAAAACAAGTTTGATCTATGGAAACCCTACCTTGCAAACTACAGGATTATGTGTTGCATATGTCTTAGTGCCAGAAACAAGACACTTTCAGAGGTTTTGTGGAATCCATGCCTCAATAGGTCAAAGCTGTTGTGATAGATCAGGGAGAACACATACAGTATTAAGCAGATGACTTTAATATTATGACTAATATGTATAGCTATACACTACTGGCCAAAAGTTTTTCACCACAATTTTTCCAGTTTTTATTGATATTTACACAGCTTAATATCTCAAATGTGATTAAAGAAAATCAACAAGTTAAGATAAATGAAAATTAAAATCTAGATTTTGACTTATCAAACGAGCTACATCTAGCTGATGTACAGTACCTTGCGATAGTATTCAGCCCCCTTGAACTTTTCAATCTTTTGCCACATTTCGGGCTTCAAACATAAAGATATAAAATTTTAATTTTTTTGTGAAGAATCAACAAGTGGGACACAATTGTGAAGTGGAATGAAATTTATTGGATATTTTAAACTTTTGTAAAAAATAAAAACTGAAAAGTGGGGCATGCAAAAAATTATTCGGCCCCCTTAAGTTAATACTTTGTACCGCCAACTTTTGCTGCAATTACAGCTGCAAGTCGCTTGGAGTATGTCTCTATCAGTTTTGCACATCGAGTGACTGAAATTCTTGCCCATTTTTCCTTGGAAAACAGTTCGAGCTCAGTGAGGTTGGATGGAGAGCATTTGTGAACAGCAGTTTTCAGCTCTTTCCACAGATTTCTCCATTGGATTCAGGTCTGGACTTTGACTTGGCCATTTTTAACACCTGGAGACGTTATTTGTGAACCAGTCCATTGTAAAATTTTGCTTTATGTTTGGAGATCATTGTCTTGTTGGAAGATAAACTCCGTCCCATTCAGGTCTTTTGCAGACCCAACGGGTTTTTTTCCAAAGGTCCTGTATTTTGGCTCCACCCCCATTTTTCCCCTCAATTTTCCCCATTTTCCCTGTCCCTGTGAAGAAAAGCAGCCCAAACCCATAAATTTTCCACCCCCATGTTTGACAGTGGGGAGGGTTTTTTTTCGGGTGAGGGATGTGTTGTTTTTTACACCAAAATATCGTTTTGCATTGGGCCAAAAAATTTTGATTTTGGTTTATTAGAGGACATCCCCCCCAAATGTTTGGGTCCCCCAGGTGGCTTGTGGCAAATTTAAACCAGACTTTTTATGGATATCTTTGAGAATGCTTCTTCTTGCCACTCTCCATAAATGCCAAATTTGTCAGTTTTCGACTGTTTGTTTGTCTAGGAAAAACTCTCCCACCTCGCTGTAGATCTCTGCATTTTCACCAAGTGATCATGGCTGCCTGGTCTTTCTGGGTCTTCATATGCTTCTGGTTTTAAAAAACAAAACCCCCTGAACTACACAGAGCGGTGCATTTTTCGGACTTGATTACACACATCTGTCATTTGGAAACATTGGATCATTCAAATCCTCACTGAACTCGGGAGTGGTTTGCTGCACTGAAAGTAAAGGCCAAAAAAATTTGCACCCCTTTCTTTTAAGTTTTTTATTTTAACAAAAGTTAAAATACCATTTAAATTTCGTTCCACTTCACAATGGTGTCCCACTAAAATTAAAATTTTATATCTTTATATTTGAAGCCAGAAATGTGGCAAAAGGTTGAAAAGTTCAAGGGGGCCGAATACTTTCGCAAGGCATTGTAATAGCTTTATACATCCAAGGCATTCTTTCTACAATTGCAAGCCCTTTTTGTCCTGTGTGTCAGTCAACCTATGCAAGTTGCCAGATCTGGATACAGGGAAAGATTCTCAGACCATCATGCTTTTTCTTCCAAAATTGGCAGTTTATGTCACACACTGAGGAATCATTCCGTCTTTTCACCTACTTGATGAAATATAAAAACCCTGTGTGATGCACCAAAGATGTCAAATTTAGACTTGTCAGCCCATAAGAGATGAGAGGACAGTTGAAGATGGACGTGCTGTTTAAGGAGTTTAGAGGTGAATGGAAGCGTGAATGGGGCATAGTTGGACAGACAGGAGAGGTCAAGAGAGGTTTCTTAATTGGTGGGATGGCCGCGTTTTTTTAAAAAAGGGGGAAGGGAAAGGTGCCAGAGGTTAGATAGGTTTTAAGAGATACGAGGTTTGGGATGATAGCGCATAAGGGCGGGTGAGGAGGATGGGAGTGGGTCAAGATTACAGGTAGTGGTTGGACAGTAGAGAGGAAAGCTTGTCTTGAGTGACAGTAGAGAAGCAATTAGGGGCGAATAGTGATGAGCAGGTGTGGAGGTAGTCTGTGGGGACTCTGCAGGGATAGAAGTAGGCAGAGGGGACTTGGGGTTTTAAATTTGTTGATGAGATTTACTTATTTTGGGGAAAGGGGGTGGTGAGCCTATCTGCTAAGAGGAGAGATGGGGAGGGGGTGCTGGTGGATGGAGGAGAGCGTTGAAGGTGGTAAAAAGTTGCCTGGGGTTGTGAAACAGGGAGGATATGAGAGTAGTGAAGTAATCCTGTTTGGCAGAGGTGAGTGCAGATTTAAATGTATGTAATGGTTGTTTGTATGAGGCGAGTTCCTCAGTGGACCAGGTTTTCTTTCAGCGGTGTTCAGCAATTCTGGAAGCTCACCTCAGCTGGTTGGTCGAGTCTGTGTGCCAGGGTTGTCTGTTGATTTTGCAGGTTCTGTTGTGTGTGAGAGGGGCGACTGCGTCAAGAGTAGAGGTGATTGTGTTGTTGTAGAAAGTGGTAGCCGCGTCTGGGTCAGCAAATGAAAATATGGTAGAGAGGGGAGCAATAGAGTCATAGACAGTGCGAGGGTTAAGGTGTTATAGGTTTTTGCGGGGGGCGGCGAGGGAGAGAGTAGATTTGAGGTAGTGCGGTAGAAATGGTGGAGAAGGTAAGCAGGTTGTGGTCAGAGATGGTTAAAGGAGAGATTGAAGGGTTAGATAGGGGGCAGAGGCAGGTGAAGATGAGGTCCAGTGTGTGTCCATCTTTATGAGTGGCTCCAGAGGTCCACTGAGAGAGGCCAAAGGAAGAGGAGAGTGACAGGAGTTTGTTAGTAGGGGAGTAGGGTGTATTGATTGGGATGTCCCATGATAATAGTGGGGATGTCAGTGGAAAGAAAGTGAAGGAGCCAGGAAGCGAAGTGGTCAAAGAAGGTGATGGCAGGGCCTGGGGGTCTGTAGACAACAGCCACTTGTAGGTTGGAGAGGGAGTAGATGTGGAGAAAGTGCACCTCAAAGGAGGGGAAGGAGAGGGAAGGTAGAGGTGGAATGGGGACGAAGGAGCAGGTATCTGACAGAAGAAGGCCGACACCTCTGCCATGTTTACTGCCAGGTCGGGGTGTGTGGATAAACTGAAGCCCGCCATAAGAGAGTGCAGCAGGGA
>JAODAL010014201.1:0-88315 GCA_025379985.1 Phyllomedusa bahiana
CTATGAAATTTTCGGGTCAGTGATTTTTCCCAGCCAATCACAAACATACACATCCTAGTCGTGCGATGATTCGCACACACAATCTCACCTGCTCTATTCTGTAATACTGATTTGCTGGCCGCCAAAAATTACAGGAAGCGCCGAAAATGGCGCGATCTTAATAGATGATGCACAGATTTTAACCTTAATTATCGCATGATCGGAAAATTTCGATCACCATAAAAACCTTGCCGATTTCAACTTTGTCGATAAAAATCGCTCAACACTAATTATAACAGGTTCCCACTGAGCACATGTAACACATGTTACACAGTCTGGAGACGCCATGGAGAATGTTCTGCTGTCTGCAACATCCTCCAGCATGACCGGTTTGGCAGTGGGCCAGTAATGGTGTGGGGGGGCATTTCTTTGGAGGGCCACAGAGCCCTAAATGTGCTAGTCAGAGGTACCTGAATGCCATTAGGTACCGGGATGATATCCTCAGACCCTTTGTGACCATATGCAGGTGCAGTGGGCCCTGGGTTCCTACTGATGCATGACAGTGCTAGGCCTCATGTGGCTGAACGGTGTCAGCAGTTCCCACATGATGAAGCCATTAATGTTATGGACTGGCCTGTCCATTCCCCAGACCTGAATCTAATTGAGCATATCTGGGACATCCTGTCTCATTCCATCCACCAATGCCATGTTGTACCACAGACTTTCCAGGAGTTAACTGATGCTTTAATCCAGGTCTGGGAGGAGATCCATCAGGAGAACATCCTCATTCTCATCAGGATCATGACCAGATGTTGTAGAAAGGTCATACATGCAAGTGGAGGTCATATCAGGGGCGTTGCTAGGGTCTCAAAACATCCGGGGCCCGGGCCCTTTTGTGTTATATTTTACTCAGTAGGGTTGCGTTCACACAGAATTTTCATGCCCCATTGTGAACTGCGGCATGTGTTTTTACAGAGAAAAAACTATGGCCAGCACGTCCCCCTGAAGCTCTCACTGATATTTATTCTCCCCAAAACATGTGATTACAGCTCTGAATGAGAGCTATGAATTACCATAATGTTGGCCCATACATCGGAAGTACTGAAGTGCAATTATGCGCTGAAGTACGGACTGACATTACGTGGTGTGAACTTACACAGCGTATTTGTGGGGCATAACTGTGCTGTAATGCCCCCAAAGTGCGCTCCACAAATACGGTAAAATCATAGCAGTGAGTGCTATGATTACCTGTTTTGATCCCTGCACACAGAACCCACCCATAAAAATAAGTGACAGGCTACTTCTTTTGGGGGGAAAAGTGAAAGTGGATGGGAGGTGGTCCGGAGCGCTGCTGAACTTACACGCTGGAGAGCACATACTTCCAACAGCAGGCGTATAGCGGTGCGCACAGGTACGTGCCACTATATGCTGTGTGAACATACCTTTAGGGCAGTACGTGCCTCAGTACGCCATGTGTTTTCAAAGTACGCGCTGTTCAGTGCGTACTTCTAAGGCACGGCGGGCTGGCCCCATTCACTTCCACTATAAGTGGCGGATAATCGCTGCAAAGAAGGGACCTGTCACTTCTCTCCCCCAGTGTACAATACGATCATATTGCAGGCTGGGGGAGACAGACATAGACATGTCAGGCGTATTGAAGCGCAAATAAGGGTTGAAATGTGCCCCACAATTTACACAGTGTGAACATACCCTTAGTCTCACTGCAGCAATATTGTGGATATGTATGTATATACAGAAATATATATACATATATATGAGCACATATATACAGTACATACACATTTACATACATATATACATATACACACATGTATACATGCACACATACATACACACATATACATACACACATGTACACTATATACACAGACATATCCATACACACATACACTATATACACAGACATATACATACACTATATACACAGACATATTCCTATATACATAGACATACATACACATATATACACTATATACACAGACATATACATACACACATATATACACAGACATATACATACACTATATACACAGACATATACATGTACTATATACATACACATATATGCACAGACATATACATACACTATATACAGACATATATACATTCAGTACAGTTCACATTCATGAAGATTACGTTTCACTGATATAATACTATGTAGTTCTGGTCTCTACAGTGAGGCAACTTACTCACTGGAGACCTCCAAAATGTGGGTACCTGTGGGAGCGTCTGCTACTGAAGCCCTAAGGATAGGGTAGGAAAATGTAGCTGCAGGAGATGGTCCAGTGCAGAGATAACAGCACAGCAGGGGGCGGAGCCTCTAACTCACCACTGCAGAACTTCCTGACTCCGGAACTACTGTGAGCAGCCAGCACCCCCTCCTCCTTCCTATGCTCCGTCACCTCCTGCATTCGTTCTCCCCATCCCTCCTTTCATTTTAGAGGACGCACATACAGTTGAATAGATCGTTGGCACTCCAGGCTCACAGCAGCGGCCTGGAACCCGATGACCTGAGATTCGAGGCACAGGCAGTTTTGTCCGGGGCTTGTGCCCTGAATGAAACTGCCTAGCTAGGCCCCTGGGTCATACACTTTACTGGGCCTCATTTCCTTGTCTTAAACATTTCCACTGAAGTTGGATCAGCCTGAAATTTGATTTTCCACCTTGATTTTGAACATCATCCCAAATCCAGACCTCCATGGGATATTCATTTTGATTTTCATTAATCATTTTTATGTTTTATTGTTCTCACCGCATTCCTCTATGTAATGAATAAAGAACTGCAACTGGAATATTTCTTTCATTGAGATCTAGATGATGTGAGATGTGGTAAAAATAAAATAAAATAAAAAAGTAGGAAACATTGTCCTTTGTGTCAGCAATGAAGCTTGTGTTTAAAGCAAGCAGTGAAATCTGATATATAGTCTTTTGATAACAAATAGTACAGCATGATTGTAAAATACTGGGGGGATTGTTAAGAATTCCACATACCTCTGTCAATGTTATATCTGGCAAGATGACTTTCAAGGCTTTCATGAGGAATGTTCATCATTAGGGTATACTGAATAGATTTACATTCCTGTGTCCTCCAGCTAAAAAGAGGACTAAAGGAAATGTAACCTGGCCCAGCATTGTAACAAGAGATGTAAATATGTTTGGAAATCAGTCAGGCATTGCTGATATAACATCCTAGAAAATGCTCTGTTCAGAGATAGTGACAATTCCTCTGTCATGTTTAAAGCTCCTCTTCAGGTCATTTATTTAGTTAGTTCAGAAAATGTGAAAATGCAATGTCAATGGTTTCTGAAAATCTGCACTGCATAGGTAAATATAAGGAATTGCTAAAAACATAGTAACGCTTCATTTGCTGACCCAATCCACTTAATCAGACAACCATCAGCTCTACAATGTGGAATGCCAATAGCTTCTCATCACAATAACCTGTAACCTTGTACAGTTATGTAGCACACTGTTATTAACCCTTACCACCACAGACAGTTTTCACAGACAGACAGTTTTCTTTGACAGAGACCCATTTTTTAAATCTGACGTGTCACATTATATGGAAATAACTTTTTGATACATTTTCCTCTCCATGTGATTCAGAGATTGTTTTCTCTTGACACATTGAACTTTAACTTAGTAATAAATTTTGGTCTATACAAATCTTGTTTATCTGTGAAAAATATAAAAATGTTGAAAATGTGAAAATTTAGAAAAAATTGCTGTCTTCTAAGTTCAAAAATGTATGCACATAAGATCGATCGTTATTCCAAATGAAATAGTTTATAGCTAGCATCTACCATGTGTCTATTGTACATTGGCATAATTTTTTTAAATATCTTCTTTTGTAATTTTTTTAGACATTAGGGGGCTTAGAAATGTACCGTAGTAATTTTTAACATTTTCAAGAAAATTTGCAATACAGATTTTTCCGTGATCAGTCCAGTTCTGATGTGAATTTGAGGGGGCTGTATGTTAGACACCCACATAAATAACTCAATAAAAAGCTGAACTCCTTAGAGTATTTAAAACAGCATTTAGGAAGTTTGTTAACCCTATAGGTGTTTCACAGAAATAAAATTAGAGGTGAAATTACAAACTGTAAATTTTTTTCCCGATTTTCAATTTTTATCAATTATTCACTGGAACACGGTAGATGTTATCAAGAAAATACAAATCAATACTAATACTCCTGATTCTGCCATTTTTAAATAGATCTCATTTGTGACCCTAGTGCGCTACTTTGACTTTACCATAAGCTCCAGAATAGGAGGCGCACCTACTAAATTTTGGGGTCTCAGTTTCATTAGGATTTTCTTTAGGCACCATTTCAGATTTGCGGACATCCAGAGGTGTTAAAACTTAAAGGGGTTGTTCCACTACATCAATTCATCTTACCTCGGTCCTGTTTTCTCAGTTTCATTTTGAAATTCAGTGGCTTGCAATGATGAGATGCTGGGGAACCCAAGGGGGGCATGTACGAAATCTGTTTAGGTCAAAGACTTGCTTTGTTGCACATAGCAACTAATCAGAGCTCCCCTTTCATTTTTCAGAACACTCTCTGAGAGCTCTGAGTGTTTGCTATGGGCAACAAAGAAAGTCCTAGACAGTTTTCATACATCAGGCCCCAGGTCTGTAGCTATAGCAACCAGCACTGGCAGCCTATCAGAAGAGATAGAACAGGTCTGTAGCTATAATGACCTGAGGAGCTGATATAGCCCATACAAGAACAAGTAGGGCACTGTTTATATATCCATTTTGTGACTTGTTTTTGCAAGATCTTTATGTCACGGTTCGCGTCGCGGTTTCTGTCTTGGACCGTTGGCGTGTCCGTGCCTGTCATGTCTCTGCTGGGGCTCCCTGTGCAGGGGTTTCGGTGGCCTGTGTTGTTTGCTGTACTTCAAAACATATTTTGGGTTGCCCATATTAAATATATTCTGAAAACAGTGCACCCCTGAAAAGGCAAAATATACGTTTTAAAAAAAAATCGTGGCACACTAAAGACTAAGTAAACCTCAAAGGCATAGGGGAAAAATTGGAAAAGCATTATGCTGAGGGGAAAAAATGAAAAACTGGGATTTAGTTTCAGATTTGATAAAGATTGTATTAAGCTCACCTCCCAAAACGTCAAGGGGACCCCAGAGCAGGTGAGTCCTACACTAAATATGTTACCAATAGGCGTCAATACAGACTGCAGCTTCGGGGTATGGTAGGAAAGCAACTGAATATCCTGCATGGTTTAGAGAGGCAGCTGTGTGAAAGCAAGCCAATGAGATCGCCACTCTCAAATGAACTACAAAACATATTTTGGCTCTGCACATATTAAATATATTCTGAAAAACAGGTGCACACTGAAAAGGCAATATATACGTTTAATACAAACATCAGAGCCAAAATATGTTTTGTAGTTCATTTGAGAGTGGCGATTTCTTTTGGCTTGCTGCACACAGCTGCCTCTCTTAAAACCAGTGCAGGATAATTCAGTTGCTAGTTCCTACCATACCTGAAGCTGCAGTCTGTTTTGACGCCTAGTGAGGGTAAAAATATTTAGTGTAGGGATCACCTGCTCTGGGATCCCCTTGACGTTTTGGGGAGGTGAGCTTAATACAATCTTTGATCAAATACTGAAAAACTAAGAGTCCCGGGTTTTTCATATTTTCCTCAGCAGTAATGCATTTCCAATATTTCCATTATCCCTTGAGGTTTTAACTTAGTCTTTAGTGTGCCACTGATGTATGTATTTAAACGTATATATATTGCCTTTTCAGTGTGCACTGTTTTTCAGAATATATTTAATTTTGTGCAGAGCCAAAATATGTTTTGTAGTTCATTTGAGAGTGGCGATCTCATTGGCTTGCTGCAACAAGCTGCCTCTCTTAAACCAGTGCAGGATTTAAATTTAGTTGCTAAATTCCTACCAATACCCCTGAAGCTGCAGTCGTATTGACGCCTTAGTGAGGTAACATATTTAGTGTAGGGATCACCTGCTCTGGGATCCCCTTGACGTTTTGGGAGGTGAGCTTAATACAATCTTTGATCAAATACTGTAAACTAAGAGTCCCAGGTTTTTCATATTTTCCTCAGCAGTAATGCATTTCCAATATTTCCATATGCCTTGAGGTTTTACTTAGTCTTTAGTGTGCCACTGATGTTTGTTTGCTGTACTTGCCTGTCCTATTGCTTTTGCTTCCTGGGGTCCTGTACATGCACTGCACCTCCCAGGGCGCGCGCGGCAGCTTCCTGCCCTTTATAGGGCCCTTTAAAGGTCCTCTTTCCTGTACACCTTCCTCTTGACCTATGACCCCTGGCTATAAGAGGAAGTTCCTGTCTGTGCTCCTGTGTCAGTCTATTGCAATGTTGTGCATTGTTGTGTTGAGCGGCATCCTGAGTCCATCTCTGAGCTCCTGCCAGCTTCTCAGGGCTGCTATCCTGGATTTACCCCTGAGATGCTGGTCCAGTTCCTGCTATCCACCAGAGCTTCTGACCATCCTGTCTGTCTTGTCTGCTGTCCTTGCACCTGTCCAGTTCCTCCTGTTTTTCGTGCCGTGATTCCTGTCCAGTTCCTGCTGTGTTTCCTGCCGTGATCCCTGTCCAGTACCTGCTGTGTATCCTGCCATTGCACCTGTTGCATATGTTTATTCCTGCTGTATCCTGTTGCATACGTTTCCTGCTGTTCCGTCTACCACCACGTCTGTGCCTGGAGATCCTGTCCTGCACCTCGGCTTTCACCGCAGGTAGCGACCTGGGGGTTCCCCGCAGCAAAGCCCGTCCTGCTTTGCGGCGGGCTTTGGTGAAGACCGGGGGCCCCTTAAACTCCGCTCCCTGGCGTGGATTTCCATATACCACCTCACCTGCGGTGATCACAGTGGATCCACACCCGAGTATCAGCGATCGTCGCTTCGGCGTACGTTGTTGTCGCTGGATCGTTACAGAATGGACTGACACTTTAACATAAAAAGCAATCATTGTAGTAAAGCAACCCCTTTAATAAACACCCCTAAAAATACCTCATTTAGGAAACTACACCCTTTAAGGAATATATTTAAGGATGTAGTCAGTATTTTGACCCCACAGGTGTTTCACAGATTTGTTTAGTGTTAGGCTGTGAAAAGGGAAAAAAATAATTTTTTTGCAATAATATGCAGTTTTAGCTGAAAATGTTTCGTTTTCACAAGCAATTCTGGAAAAAGTACCAAAAATGTATTGTGCAATTTCTTTCAAATACGGCAGTACCCCATTCATGGGTGTAAACTGCTGTGTGGCAAGTTGTAGAAGGGAGGTAGCGCTAATTGGAATGCAGATTTTGTTGGGTGCCATGTCCCATTTCCAAAGTCCCCAAAGTAAAGGTTAAAATTATTTTTAAGATCTCTCAACATGCAGTATTTGTGACATGTTAGCTTTGTGGGTCGATACAATTACAGTGATACTCAATTTAAATTGTTTTATTTATGTTGTATAAATTTTTTTTAAAATTTTTTATTGTAAAAAGCAATGTTTATGCATTGCTATTTTCTGATAAAAAATATCTTCTTTATAAAAATATGGAAAACCGTATACAGAGCTGTATTTTTTTGGGGACAAACTGACATTTACATTGGTAACACTTTGGCATTTAAATGACTTTTTGATTGCTTCTTATTCCATTTTATTTGCTGTGGGATAAAGAAAACTCACAATTCTGTCACTGTGGAAAAGCCGGTGTACATATTTTTATTTTAGTTTTTTGGTGTTTTATTTATTTACTTTTTTACTTTTTTTGCATTTTGTTTTACTTGTTCCCATAGGGGACCTCAAAGCCAACCCAGAATTTTTCATTTCTAGGATATCAGGTTGCTAGGAAAAGTATTGGCCCCTTTATTTCTGCATTCAAAGGAAGCTCCCTTCATCTGTCTTCCTCTTTGCTGCCACATTTTTGATTGACAACAGCAGCTAAATGGTTAATTGGCCACAAGCGGAGCGTACTCTTCTTGTGGCTGACAGAGCATGGGGCCAGCTGTAACAAACTGTTGATTCCCTGCTCCAATTGTGCGAATTCCACTTGTGAGCTCAAATGATCGTCATGATGTACACATACGTCAATTTGCAGGAACCTCTTCCCACTTATGACGTATGGGTACATCATATGTTAGAAAGGGGTTAAAAGTAAGGGCAGTTTTATACAACTTGAATTTTTCAATAAATAATACTGTATGTTTCAAAAAGTGAGTGTAATATCAGTAGAGGATGTGCTATAAATGTGTGTTAGGTGAATGTCATTTTAGGTGGTTTCAACAAAATTCATAGGCTTGAATGGAAAAAGCTGTGCATATATAAATGTCTTTCTTTTTACTCCTAGAAATGCAGGTGAAATCAATGGATCCCTATTTTCCAATTATCGGAATTTTTTCATCACTGGGGATTATACATCATGGCATAACCCCTTTAAGGCAAATCCTGTGGTTCTGACATAAATGCCTGATATGGAAAACCCCTTTAACCCCTTAAGTGCTAGGCCTGAAAAGTAGTTAATGACCAGAACTTTTTTTAGTTTTTGCCTCCTCGCGTTTCAACAGTTGTAACTTTTTTATTTTTTCAATGACGCAGTTGTATGAGGCTTCGTTTTATTCGAGATAAGTTTTACTTTATGGGGGAATAGTTTAAGTTCACTTATAATTAATTGCAGAATTTTTTTTACATTTTTTTACATTTTTTTTACACCATTCACATTTCACACTTAATAGCTTGTTAGATTAATTCTACAGGTTATTGTGGTCGTGCGGATACCTAATATGTGTAGGGTTTTTTGTGTGTGTAATATGTGCACAATTATTTTTTATTAAATATTTATTTTTTTTTTATTTATTTTTTTCTTCATTTTTTTGCACTTTTTATGTTTTTTACTTTTGTTTTAATTCTATGAAGGGAGAACTGTGTTAATTTTTTTTTTACACTTGGTAATGTATTACAATATTCATATATACTAATATATTATATTCTGTGTCAGTCTGACACAGGCAGTGATCAGGGCAGCACACAGTGTGCCCTGGTCACTGGCTTGTTACACAGACAGCTCTGGGGCCACTTTAGGTCCCCAGGGCTGACTGTTCAGCCGTTCCCCGAGCACTGTCGGGTCACCGGTCGTTCCGATCACCCAACAGAGCAGGGGAACCCTTTGATTGCGCTGCGGTAACGCACTGCCGCACTCAAAGGGTTAAAGTACCGGGTTGCGGAGGTTTCCTCTGCTCCCCGATGCTCGCAGGAAATGCTCTGGGATCGGGGTTGTGTAGTACAGCCCCGATCCCAGTGCAGCTGCGGCACCGGGCGCCGAAAACCCCGAATTCTACTGCGACCCCCAAATACGTCGCTGTACACAAACGACCCGCACCAAATGAAGTCAAAAGATGGTGCGTGGTCGTTAAGGGGTTAAAGAGAAATTATTAGAGATGGGCAAATCGATTCTAACGAAGTGGAATTCGTTTAGAATTTCAGGAAAACTTCGATTCTGAACGAAGTCGAAGTTTGGGGTACTTCGCATGAACGAAGCGTGCTTTTGATTGATAAAATGGCTGCGAGCACATGGCGTTACATGGGGTAAAGAACTCTGGGAGGAAGAAGGGCATAGCCTACATGACATGTGCAGAGATGAAGCCAATCAGAGACCGGCGGGATTCTGTGACGTCACCGCACTATATAAATATGTATAACCACTGCACACCAGACAAGTATTTGTCATGCAAAGAGAGTTTTTTTTTATTTACATATATACAGGCTCAGCATCTTAAACGATAAGAAAAAGGGGATGCACAAAGTTCAAAAAGACATAATCAACCCAATTGTTGTACAATGATAGGGGAGGTCTTATTTTAGACGACGTTTCGGCGTAAGCCTTTATCAAGAGACATCCACAAAGGGGATGAGTGGTATATGGAGTATATGGATGAGGATAGGGTATAGGCATGTACCCAAAGAAGAGGGTGAGAGGGGGAATATCACAGGCTCCAGTTGCACCTTGGGGAACCTGAGTATAGGCTGCTGAGAGCTAGGAGTACTCTCAGCAGCCTATACTCGGGTTCCCCAAGCGTGCAACTGGAGCCTGTGATATTCCCCCACTCACCCTCTTCTTTGGGTACATGCCTATACCCTATCCTCATCCATATACTCCATATACCACTCATCCCCTTTGTGGATGTCTCTTGATAAAGGCTTACGCCGAAACGTCGTCCAAAATAAGACATCCCCTATCATTGTACAACACTGGGTTGATTATGTCTTTTTGAACTTTGTGCATCCCCTTTTTCTTATCGTTTAAGATGCTGAGCCTGTATATATGTAAATAAAAAACCCCTCTCTTTGCATGACAAATACTTGTCTGGTGTGCAGTGGTTATATATATTTAAATTACTGTTCATTTTTTCCACATTGCACCCTATTACTCCTATACTACCTGGTGTGCGTGACCCCTATTTTGTTCCACCGCACTATATAAGTCCGGGCGCGACGCTGGGAGCTCATACCGCTCTCACTGTACTGATTAGGGAAGGTGCTGCCACGGCTGCTTATGATATCTCTTACTAAAGAGCTCACTTTTATACAGCGATTGTTGGGGGGTGTCTCAGCTTGTCTCAGAGACTGCTTCTTTTAACGTTCTAATTCAGATTTTGTGGGGTATTGGAACTGAAGTCCAGTGTGCGTCCAGTGCAGCTGCATATACATTTTAATGCTATCTGCTCACAGCACATTGAACATCCAAGGGTTATCTAAGCCTGTTCCTGTTGTATTCATTTAAAGAAACAGCGTTTTTACAGTCCAAATACCACTTCATTTTTGGTTGCTCAATTCTTTTGCGCAATTTACATCCAGGGGTTAATTAAGCGTTGTTCTGCTGTCGTGGTCACTAAAAGAAACTGTCTTTTTCACCGCCAAAAAATACATTTTTCCTGTAGCATAATTCATAACCGAAGGTTAATTAAGCCTGTTTGTGCTTTTATATTCAGTAAAATACACAGAGTTTTTAAATGGCACATACAAGTAAATTTTTCCTGGCCATTTGTGGAGCGCAATTTATATCCAAGGGTCACCCAATCTTGTTACTGGGTTCATTTGGAGTCAAATACAGGGTGTCTATATATCATATACAGTGTCAAACAGTGTCTGTACATTTTAGAACAAACAGTATGTCAGACAGAGAGGTGGCAGGCTCTTCATCTGCGAGTGGCAGTGGCACAAACATTCCTGGAGCAGGCCCAGGTCGCAGCACAGCAAGGGGACGTCGCAGCAGGGGTCACTCGGTGAGGCCACAACTGCCGCTGTCATCTAGCAGCCGTGTGTTGTTCAGCAACCCAATGGTTCTTGATTGGTTGACTAGGTCATCCTCTTCCTCCCAGATGACATCTGACAACCCCAGCCAAGAGTCGGTGGGAACGTCAGACACAACCCTTAGTTGGCATGGCCCGGGAGCGGGTCAGCGGCCCTCACCTGTCCTCAACCCGCCTCTGTCCCATCCGGTTCCCTCAGCCAGAGATCTACTATGTGGTCTGGGCTCAGTGCCACTATACAGCGAGGATGAGGAGGGCAGTCAGCAGCTACTTGGCAGCGAAGAAATGGGGCCAATATCCCCTGCTTTGTGCAGTAGGCGGCAAAGTATAGATGTGGAGAGTGGCATGGGAGGTCATGTTGTGAGGGGTCAGCCTCTGCATACCAAGACCGGTGATGAGGACAGCAGTGACGATGAAAAACAAATCGATGATGAGGTCAGGAGCCAAGCGGCCACGGGGTAGAAAACCCGCTTCGCAGGTCCAAGAAAGTAGCTGCAGGGGGGCTCAGCGAGGCAGTGGCGGTAGTAGTCACTCAGTGCGGAGCGTTGGCAGTAAAATCAGCTACTCGGCGGTGTGGCAGTTCTTTGCTAAGACACTGCAGGAGCTGAATATGGGTATATGTAGAATCTGTGGGCAGAAAGTGAAGCGTGGCCAGGGAGCTAATGTTGTCACCACGGCCCTGCGTCAACACATGCAGCATCATCATCCGGTGGCCTGGGAGAAACGTGGCTCAGATGTGGTTGTCCATCCAGCAGCCGAAGCAACAGCAGCAGCAGCGCCCGGTGGTACGCATGCCATTGCAGCCAGTCAAGGCTCCACCACCTCTGCAGAAGGCAGTTGTTTCTCTTTGCCATCATCTCTCAGTCCAGATGCACTCTGCCACCCCAGTTAGAAGGTCCACTGGACTACTGGGCAGCCAAACTGGATGTGTGGCCGCAACTTGCCGAGTTTGCAGTGGAGAAGCTGTCCTGCCCGGCCAGTAGTGTGGCATCAGAGCGGGTGTTCAGTGAGGCGGGGGCCATCGTTACCCCAAGGAGAACCCGCTTGTCCACGGGAAATGTGGAACGACTGACCTTTGTCAAGATGAATCAGGCGTGGATCGGCCAGGATTTCCACACACCAATGCCTTAGGCGTCAGACTATATCAGCCATGACGCCTCACCCAAACTTTGAGAAATTAGTCTGGGTTCAAACTACCTACCTCAACCACTATTCTGATGCCGCCATCCGCCTGATGCCACACATCTGCTGCCAGTTTCTCCATCTGCCTACCGCCATCTTTACCAGGGACTGGTATTGCCACCCACCTCCACACTCTGTCATTGTGCCACTCTCTGAGCTCATGCTGCTGCTGCTGCTGTTGTTGCTGCTGCGGTCACCTCCATACTGTGTCATTGTGCCACTCTCTGACCTCATGCTGTTGCTCCTGCCATCACCTCCACACTGTGTCATTGTGCCACTCTGTGCCCTACTCCTGTTTTTGCCACCTCCAGAATGCCATTGTGGCACTGTCTGACCTCATGCTGCTGCTGTCGTGACCTCCACTCTCTGTCATTGTGCCACTCTGTGGCCTACTCCTGTTTTTGCCACCTCCAGAATGTCATTGCATCACTGTCTGACCTCATGCTGCTGCTGCCGTGCCCTCCCCACTGTGTCATTGTGCCACTCTGTTCCTACTCCTCTTTTTGCCACCTCCAGAATGTCATTGTGCCACTGTCTGACCTCATGCTGCTGCTGCCGTGACCTCCATACTGTGTCATTGTGCCACTCTGTCCTACTCCAGTTTTTGCCACCTCCAGAATGTCATTGTGCCACTCTCTGACCTCATGCTGTTGCTCCTGCCTTCACCTCCACTCTCTGTCATTGTGCCACTCTGTGGCCTACTACTGTTTTGCCACCTCCAGAATGTCATTGTGCCACTGTCTGACCTCATGCTGCTGCTGTGGCTGCTGCCGTAACCTCCACTCTCTGTCATTGTGCCACTCTGTGGCCTACTACTGTTTTGCCACCTCCAGAATGTCATTGTGCCACTCTCTGACCTCATGCTGCTGTGGCTGCCGCCGTCACCTCCACACTCTGTCACTGATGTTGCCACCTGAGCTCTCAGCTTGTTTTTTTCCAGCTTTCGCTGCCATGACATTATCAGGCTACATTCCCGCTTCAGTTTTTTTGGTCAGTTTTGCCCTCTTAAGTGCCCAGGGAATTTTATAGTGAAGCGATTCTAAGAGCGGCGGCAGTCATCTGCGTGTCATACTAAAACACAACATTGTATGAAGACCAAACCAAACTACCTCTGCATATTTAAGCATGGCACAATGTTCTACAGCACCTTGCAGGCTCTGTGCAGCCTGGAAATAGCTGTTTTTTTAACGCGATTCATCCCGAAATAATTCGGACCGAAACAAATTTTGTCGGAAAATTCGACAAAGTCACCGAATCGAATTTTTGAGAAATTCGCCCATCTCTAGAAATTATCCTAGCAAATGTTCCAAATTTGGTTCACATCATGTTCTCAACTTCTTGGTATAATTTATGATGTAATTTTGGTGCATTATTTCATTACTAAGTATCAGTGAATGTGCTTTAGTGTTTTACAGTGATTAAAAAAAACACTATTGTAATAGTTCTACTGTAAAGAGAAAGGGGGTGTGTATGAAAATGGTCTAGGTCTAAGAATTTCCTTGATGCCCAGAGCAACCAATCAGAGCTTAATTTTTTCAGAGCACCATAGTCTGAGATCTAGACAGTTTTCATACATGAGGCCCAGAGTTACTTTATGATGGTGCAGACTGCATAATTAATGGGTAGCATGCAATCATATTGTAGTTCTATTTATCCGATTGCTCTGAATTAAACTAGTTTATGGAGAGGAAAACTGCTGAGCTCCATATCCAGCCATGTAAATACCTAGTCATTAAGGCTGTCCTCAATGTGACCTTCAGTAATCATGTGTATATGAAACCGAGTAGTTTTATATGAAGCAATTATGGGAGTTTGAGGAAACTCCAGGAGTAGTCTTCACTGAACTAGCTCAGTTAACCTTGTCTGCCCATCTTTGCGTTCAGTGACCTTCATTGATCAGGAACTATATTCAAAAGCAGCATACACCATTTTAAAAGTCATATGATCTATGCCTACTGCAATTGCTCTGACAATCAGCTATAGCTAGAATAGTACCACATAATAAGATTGTCATCACAACTACCTAACTTATTGTACAAGCAATCTTTTAAAGGGCCCATTCATATTACGATTCCTATCTCCATCTGGGGTTGCCATTAGGATACCTTAAAAATGTCTGACACGTACAGCATACACTGTAAGGAAATAGAGCAATCATAATTGAAAAGTGATATGTCTGCTCTGTGGATTTTTACTGCTGTGCCATGGTATGTGTTGGAATGCCTTTTTCAATATACGTGTGATGGAGACAGGAAGCGTTATGTGAATGGGGACTTAATGGTAAAGGTAGGTTAATACGAGGAGAACTGTGAAGTCAGCATTACCGTACTGTACTGTTCTGGAGTTCCAAACAGAAGTATAATTTTAGTAAAATACGCATCACAACCTTCTCATGTATGTGAAAAGGCCATGAACAAATTGATTACCTCCCAGCCTATGTCGTCTATCAGTCAATAAACAAAAGTCATGGCCATTCCCTTGCAGATAAAATCCATGTTTTGCTGTAAGTTTTTAAAACATGTACAGGAGTATGTGCAATAGAGGCTATTATGCCATATGCAATACTTTAAACTCACAAATTGTAGTCACATGCTCATAGTCTAAACGCGACGTTTCGAAAGCGGATCTTTCTTTTTCAAGCATGTCAGGAGAATATCAGGAACTCCCTTAAATACAATACTTCATAGCTGTTACTTAATTGCTAATTACACACATATGATACAACAGGTTAGTCAGGTTCAAATGTATCCATATACTAAAAAGATACAATACAAAAAATTACACTTATCATTAAAAGCAAAACCATTATAAAAAAGCTTTAGGAGTGAACTCTTCATTTAACCCCTTAGGAGCCATTGACTCCATGGTAAAGATCCAAAAAGCCTTCCTCTGGAGTAACTTGCTAGTCAGTCTAGATACATCAGTAGTACAGATCTCTTCAAGTATGCACCATTTCAATTCAGCAAACTGGTGTCCAGCATCAAAAAAATGTTTGGATACTGAAGACTCGCCATATATCTTTTTTACTTCAACTACAGTCTCCAGGTTGGTTTTATAAGTGCAGATTTGTGTTCACTTATTCTCAGTTTTACACTGCAAATGGTCGGGCCTAGATAGACTTTAGCGCACGGGCATTTTAGTAAGTATATTACTTTCTTCGTTTCACATGTAAAAAGGCCCTTGACAGAAATGTCAAAACCTTTAGTAGGATGGAATATGACAGGTCCTTAAATAATGGACGAACAGTTAGAGCACGACAAAACCCTTCTATGCATACCAGTTTTAGCCTGCCTAGATCTAGGTGGAGGTCTCATGTCTGAATGCATAATTTGGTCACCTATGTTTTATTTTTGAAAATTTTACCATATTTATCTCGGTTTATTTTTGAAAATTTTACCATATTTGTGATCATGTACCTGTACTTGGATATAATAAATCGTATCATCTTGGCATGCCTATCAAAGTTAATTCTCTCATCTCTAGACCTATCTTAAGGTCTCATTAATTCCTGTCTAGTTTTAAAAAAAAAATATCCATACCCATGTTCATGAGTTCTGTTTTATAGTAGCCCCATCTAGAAGACTTCTCGATTATTTGTGCATATTTAAGAGATATTCATCATCAGTAGAGCAGATACGTCTTGCCCTAATTAGTTGTCCCTTGTGGGGGTCGTGGTAGTTGTCCTTTCTTAAGATGTTATTTCGATCAATCAGTTTGGAGTGCATAGTAGTCTCTACTAGATTATTAGTCAGTCTCATCTCAACATCCAAGAAATGGATGAACTGCTTCTGTTTTGTCAGGGAAAATCCATTAAGTGGATAACAGTCATTCAAATAATGAATAAACGCATCCAATTGCTCAACTGTGCTGCACCACAAGATGAATACGTCATCCACATAGAATAGCCAGACCAGCATATGAGATGCAAATTCAGAAGATTCAACAAACATTTTTTCAAAGGCCTTAGAGATACCACTCAGTTGTGGGAGAAAATACAGTTCAGGGACTACAGCAAGGTCACATGTTTGTGTACCTTGGATATAAAAAGTCTTTTTAAAAATATATCATATAATTAGAGCATGTATTTATGCACAGATAATAAAGACATAAGGAAAGCAATCTGTGTATTGGATATATTATGGTCTGTGCATAAATCCTACCTGCATACATCCATTGTTTCGACTTATGATAGGTATGCCAAGACGATATGATATGTTATACCCAAGTACTGGTACCTCTTAGCTAATGATCAAAAATACGGTAAATGTTTTTAAATGTGGGCAATCCATAGGTGACCAAATTATGTGTTCAGACATGAGACCCCCACCTAGATCTAGGCAGGCTAAAACTGGTATGGACAGAAGGGGTACAGTTCCATCTTTGTTGTGCTCTAACTGTTCGTCCATTATTAATGGACCCGTTGTATCCCATCCTACTAAAGGCTTTGACATTTCTATCAAGCCCTTTTTTTACATGTGAAACAAAGAAAGTAATATACTTACTGAAATGCCTGTGTGGTAAAGTCTATATAGGACAGACCAGTCGCAGTGTGAAATTGAGGATAAGTGAACACAAATTTGCGATCCACACTTATGAAACCAACCAAGAGAATGTAATTGAAGTAAAAAAGAAATATGGCGAGTCTACAAAGTGGTGTATTTAAGTTCCTGATATTACCTGACATGCTTGAAAAAGAAAGTTTCTCTTTCGAAATGTTGCGGTACTGCACGGATGTGCAGGCGGCTCTGTGTCTCCTCATGAACTTACATTGGATAAAAATGTATGGACATTAATCGTTTGTAAAATAACTCATTTAGTGGATGAACGTATGAATACAATTAGTGAGTTTGAAGCATTGCTTATCCTCTATTGCACATACTCCTGTACATGATTTAAAAAGTTACAGTAAAACATGGTTTTTATTTACAAAATAATTCTCTTGGCCCTGACTTTTAGTTCATTGACTGATAAGTATAATTTTGTAACCAAATATATCATAAATGACTGATAGCTGGTTATAGTATTTGTGTAGCTTTTCTATTCAAGACTATGGGAGTTACAGAAACAGCCAAGCAAACATTATAGTTCATGTACATAATTATCATAGGCTTCAATGGAGAAAGCTGCATTCAAGTGATGCCTACTTTCTGTTCATTCTCTGCATGGATGTAACCCCTGATTAGTCTGGCAGGGTAATGGTCAAAAGACCAGGGGCTCCTATTCTTCCAAGATCAGACTTCTTAAAGGGGTTTTGCCATGATCTCATTTCATACCTCCTGCATCCAGCTATTCAGCTCTATGTGCTCAGAAGAAGGCGTGTGTGATTTGTTTGAATTGCATATTATGTGACTCAGCAGGATCACCATGCCTATCCTCTCTCTAGTCAAATAAAGGTCTGTTTATGTATAGACTTGTAAGTAGCTACACTGTAGCTCAGAGGTAACATTTTTGCTTTACAGCAAGGGTCCTTGGTTCAAATCCCTGCAGGAACCAAACCTGTGTTTTTTTTTCTCTTTATCAATGCACATACCTCACTGAGGTTTCTTTTTTATTTGTTTGCACTGTTTGAATAATTACTAAGGAGTACAGAGGACAGGAATGGAATGACAGCACCTAGGGTTGAACACTGAGAGGAGAAGTGATGTCTGAGCATGTCTGACCAGGAGTGAGGAGCTCTCAGCCCAGTCGTATCCCCTGGAGATG
Source organism: Phyllomedusa bahiana (assembly GCA_025379985.1). Classification (NCBI taxonomy): domain Eukaryota; kingdom Metazoa; phylum Chordata; class Amphibia; order Anura; family Hylidae; genus Phyllomedusa; species Phyllomedusa bahiana. Next base: position 18,183 of record JAODAL010014201.1, read on the forward strand.
AGCCGTAGATAATGGATCACTAAAGGAGCAGCTAAAACAAAAAACGGTGCAGAATTTTTAATAATGATGAATGGTGAAAATGTTTATTATTTAATTTTCAAACTTCCCACATCAATTTTACTTCGTGGCAAAACCCCTTTAAGCAGTATCTGTTATAAATTTCTTATATTGAAAACTTCATAAACAATGTTTTAAAGAGAATCTGTCATCATGTAGTAATCAAATTAAATTAAAATATCAGAATCACAGGTATGTTTAATTCGCTTACAACATAGCCTACAGTATATAGTGATTTTAAAGGTTTAAGATTGTTATTTTTGCAAACAAACATATGAGACATATTGGGGGTGGTGGCAATGAACATAATTTATTGGTCTTAATTTAGTTGTGTGAAAACATACATTTATATTATACAATGTCACTATAAAGATTATTGCTTTATAATATTTAATATATAATAAACCAAAATTACAAAGCAAAATGTGCAATCAAATTAAGTGATCCCATATTTAAATTACTTAGACATTGAATAAACTTTAGGGTCAATATTGCAGCAGATTTCTTTCACATTTTGCTGTGCTTCATTTACCAAGAACAGTTAATGATTTTCTTTTATTGTTACCCATTTTTAGAATTAGGTGCATGCCTTATAGAAGGCAACAGATACTTGTTATTAAAAAATCAATTTCATGCATGACTAGTCGATCTGCTAACTCTCTTGCTACATGTTACTGTGAACTCATCTGTGTTTACCCAGCCGGACGGTAAAGACTTTCCGCAAAGTGGACCCTCATGGGCCACTCGAAGAGAAAAATTCTAGCTATGTCTTATTATCTCTCCCTAGAACATCTGGTATTTTTAAGCCACGAGGGATAATGAAATTCCACATGCAATAAACATTGCCTGCATTTATTTATTTATACTTATTGTACTTTATTGAACACAGAATCTAATATTGTGTTCTGTAGAATTATCTCCTTTATTAAAATATATGAAAAGAAAGAACCAATACAGAAATACAATATCCTCACTTCCACAGATTCTTTGCAACATTTTCAGCTTAACTATGAAAAAAAAGGAAATATTGCAAATAAAACAACTGGAGTAGATGTGTTTTTATTCTGTTCTTATTTTAAAAAATAAGTTCACAGTACAAGGAAAAACTATTTTTATATAAATATATAGCAGGAAATAGGTCAAGATAAATTAATAGTTTTTGCAGGAAAACCATAGTGAAAAACATGAACAAAAAACCTGCCACACTGAGACATGTACAGGGCAAAAGTAAAGTGCATAAATGTCAAAAGCAACAGTACATTACTTCAAATTTTGTATCAAGTAATGGAAAACTGGTTTACTCTAAGATGGGTAAAAGAAAGCAACATTCTTGTTTTTTTCCTCTTTATTATTGACTTGAAATTAAATTAAAAGGCATAACATACTCGTTTAAAATGGCAGCTTAAGTTCAACCTTTCAGGTGGTTAATTCTGCCATATCTGAGACCAGGATATGATGGGGGATAGAAGCTGAGCTCTATAATACATAGATTTAGATAAGCAAGGGTTGTATGTATGTAATACTAACTTAAAGCACAATTAGTTATGAGAAAACAGTCTTTTAATTACATCGATATGTAAAAGTATCAAAAAGTGACACAAAATTAAGTGATGTCAGCTGGCTGTGGCTATAAGAGGGTTAAGAAAAATATGATAAAGGGAGAGAATCTGAGTTCTGTGATATAGGTTTTTATGATTTGATGCTGAATTTCTGAGTAAAAAGCCAAGAAAATCTGTAAAAAGTAAAAAGGAAAGTAATGCTTACCCAGTCTACATACAGTGATTAACAGCTTTCCTTGTATTAGTGTGTGTATAGACCAATTGTCTCAATAAAAATTACACTTTATTTGAAGTACATAGCAGCACCAATGGGGACTTAGCAATTAGCAAAAAAAAAGACTTAGGGAGACATATATGAAAGGGTTTTTCACCCTTTTCTAGCGTAAAGTGCGCCAAAGTGAGCGATGTGCAATGTATAATGCACCAAACTTATGTGTTAAGCGCATTGTTTGCAAGACTCAACACATTTTAATGCGCCTAACATGAGGGTGTCCTGGGGGCGTCGCACCACACTCGTAATATTAGACACTAGATAGGCGCATCAGTTATACTATGCAAGGTATACCAGACACCAGAGTTTTGATAGGTTCTTTCATTCAGGCACACTATACACTCAATTAATGTGCTTTTAAACTGGAGTGGAGGCGCCTCTTTTCTGACTTGTCACCCTTAATCTCATTCCTTCACCTGGAGAAGGGTTAGGAAAAAAGATTGGTAGTTCAATCTTATGATTAATGTTTTGTACTGAAGTAACTTTTCATCCAAACCCAGAGTCCAGAGTAGAAAGGCAACAACTGGATCAGCCAGTAATGTCTAAATCATAGTGTAATTGTACAATAATGTATAGTTTTGTATATAATCTGGTGTTAATACTGTATTGTAATGTTCAATCATTTACTATTTTAATAAAAGTGATCAGGAGTAGGACACAATCCTGTAGGCTAATTCAATAGAGTTCATTGCCGCCTAAATCATGAATTTCACTTAATCTTTTAGCCGAAGCAATTGCTGCTAAGAAGCAGACCTTGAATGATAGATGTTATTGTTCTGCTACCTACAGAAGTTCAAGGGGAAAGTCACATAATCCATTTAAGACAATGCATGGATCCCATATTTTGATTGGATCAGATACAGAAGACTGGATTTTTGGAGGGCTTTGTTAATCCTCTGGATTAGAAACTCACAAAATAATCTCTTCCCTAGTGATGCTGTCAAACCTGATATCTGCACCTTGAAGCGGTTTTGCCACGAAGTGAGTTCCTTTTCTCTTATCTGCTCAGGGGAGAATATAAACAAAGCATGCTGAGTCATGAAGGGCTGCAGGGGTGAGAGGGAGGGGGTTGAGCAGAGAGCGAGGAAGCGTCTCTAAAGTTTATTCAAATAATAACATTACAATAGTGGATTCTCTATACAGCAGACAGACTCATACACTGCACTTTCTCACCAGCCCCTTGCAAGCTCCTTCATGTTCCCTGTCATCAGATAAGAAGTGCAAACATGCAAGCACGGCCAGATCAGCTCCCTGTCAGCTCCTGGTCATGTCTAATGTAAACTTTCAGGAAACTAAGGGGGACTGAGCAATGCTGTAGCTCTCACAGGCTTCACTTTTTGTAATCACATATATTTAGAAAAGTGATTAAATACCCATTTCGGAGGATCCCACGTCAACATTATATCGTGGCAAAACCCCTTTAATTTAAGATGGTTTAAGATCTTTATTTTAGCCTCTTTGCAAGAACTCCAAGAAATCTTGGATAGTTGGATTTGTAGCAGTTACCAATTTTTCTTTACACTATCCGACAATAACAGCCGAACCCTTAAAGTGTCATTAGTGCCCTTCTCATAGATTGCAGAAGAGTATTTATGCCAGCTCTACAGCGTACAATTGGCTCTTGTACAACTGTAGCAAAAATAATATCACTGCTATCAGGCAGGGGTATATTGCATGCTCTACATGACAGATGTCTGCATTTAGCAGATGCTTTTCTTGTGGAGCTTCTGTCCCCAGAGCCTTTCCCAGACATCTAAGATAGATCAAAAAAGAGTTTATGAGAATATGCACCTAATAGCACCCATAAAGCATCACCTACTACACACAGTATGTATAATTCATGGCACAGAATGTCTAATAGCAGGGCACTACAGTACATATGAGCCTCCCAAAGCCACACAAGCTGAGGGAGAGCAACTTCCTTCAGAAGAGAAAGAAGTGACTGTCAGTATATCTTCATAGCTTTTGAAATAAGCCTGGCAGCCAAGCAAGTGGAGAGAGAGCACAATGCTATATATATGTTCATGTCACCGCATTAGTAGACAGCAACGCATGTGTAGCAGAAAAACAGGTTGCTAGAGAGGTAACAGAGGGGAGAACCTTCCTGATATGGGCTGTAGGAGGTTAAAATAGTGCATTGAGCCCTAGATTAGCAGAAGCCTTTTAATAAACATTAAGTTGTGTAGAGGACTTAATCAGGGAGGGTTAATTGAGACTATGAAAAAGGTCTAACAATGGTGCATAGACAGCAGGTGAAACAAGTATTGAATACGTCACCAAATTTTCAAGTAACTATATTTCTAAAGGTGCTATTGACATGAATATCTCACCAGATGTCGGTAACAACCCATCCAATCCACACAGACAAAGACATCAAACTGTTGGGTCTTTAGCTGGTGGGTGTACCTAGTATGTATATCATTATTTATATATTTCCGCAGTGTTTTTGTTGCTCCGCTGTGTGCTCTCTTTCTCACTATCCTTTATCAATACTATTTCTCATATATACAATTTGAGGCATTCTGCTATTACTGTGAGCACAGCAACTGAACAACTCTATACTCTATACATGTAACTATTTCTTGTTTGTAATTTATCCCTACTGTTACACCTACCAGTCTTTGTTCTCTATGTTTGTGCTACATGTTTTTATTGATTTCCCCTTCTCATATATGTTTTTAACTATGTCCTATCTGATGACATTTGTCTGTGTTTATTTATATTATTTTTATTATTATTTATTTTAGAGCACCATTAATTGCAGGGTGCTATACATTCAAGGTGGTTACATACATACTATATGTCAAACAAGTACAATGGTGACGATAAATGACTAAAAACTGGTAAAGAAAGAGAGAGGACCCTGCCTGCGTAGGCTTACAATCTACAATATCTCATTAGCATTTGACTCTGGCAATCCTTTTTTTCTTGTTGTGAGTTTCATGTATTCTTGCTTTTTCAGAATTTATCATTGGATTCAAGAAACTTTGCTTTCCTTGCTTGAGTGTGGTAAAAATTAGTTTCACCTGCTGTATGCTGCAGAACTACCTACTGCTGAGACAGACCTTGACTAAGTTGTTCATGTGACTTGGAGTGGGATCCTGGCATTGTGTCTTTGTGTCTTCAGAGGGGTGAGCTGGCCATTTATAATTTGATCCCAAAATGGTACCACTGAAAGATAGCACTCACTCAGGTCCATAGACAGGAAAACAAAAAAGTTAGTTGTTGCAGAAAATGGTGCTAGAACACAAATACATTAAAAATATGCATTTTTTTAAAGTACTAAAACATAAGGAAAACTATAAAAAATAGCTGTCACTGGAATCATGCCAACCTGCATAATTTAGATAGCATGTCATTAATTCCAAAGAACTACATTAAAATGAAACAACCACAAAATTGTTGCAATGGCGTTTTTTTCACATTCCACCCACAAAGAATTTTCTCGGGGTTTCCGAATACATTTAATAGTATGGTCAATGGAACCATTAAAAAGTACATCTCGTTCCACAAAATAACAAGCCCTTATTTGTTTATGAAGATGAAAAATGCAAAAAGTTTTGGTTCTAGGAAAGTGGAGGAAAAAAGTGACTTAAAACAAAAATCCCTGCTTTCCATGCATCTGATCATCCTGAATGGAAAAAAGTGATGTAAAAATATATACTTTTAAGCAGATGCCGCCCATCTGGAGTTTTTTTTTTGTTCAGTTTGGTCATTTGAAAATCATTGGAAATTGACAATTCTGTCACTTCTGTCTTCAGTTTTTCTGACTGCTACACATTAGAGCATTATATCAAATAATGGTTAAATGTGGCTTAAGATCATTTACTAACAGAGAATTGCAAAACCTGTTGGTCTTATATATGCTGTAAACCGTAAAATGAAAGGCTGTAGGACTGCGCATACTTGAGTGTCTAATAATAAAATACACTGAAGGTTTTTTTTCAAATTTTGATTGGCCATAGAAAATGACCTTCAAATATATGGCTACTACCCTACTGCCTGAAACATTCATAAAAATAGCTTAGATATATGTTTGGTACATATGAGATGAATAAAACTCAAATTTTTTGGAATAAAACTGGCACAAACCATTATTTATAGTAGATAATGAATCTGTTATTTTCTTATTCAAAACTTTGTTTTGTTTGTCAACTCTAAAAACATGATTTTTCAACAAAAGTGTGTTTGTTCTAATAACTCTCAATAAAAAAATCCTAATAATGATCTGAATGTTTTTGAGAAGCTGTCAACATAATTAATGTTTCTCTTCATTATAATCAAGAACATGTAATCCTCAGTGAATCATAGGCAGTTTTTTCTAGATGTTATAAATGTGTAAGAATGTTACTTATTCACAATGATATCTAAGATAAGAAAATATTCTACAATCCCAACGTTAAAATAATTGATATTAAAATTGTGATGAAAAATAAATGAAGAATATTATTGGTTTTAAGAACAGCTTCAAATTAGAATGTGTATGTTATGCATTCTATAATTAAAAAAGGAGAATTTTGCAGTGCTTTATAGTTAGTGAAATAACAAACAAGTAAAATAGCAAGTTATAAATCAAATATAAAGACATTAATGATAAAGTAATTGAAAAAAAATATAGAACCTTAAACACTAAAGACAAAAAGAGATAAATCTCGGCCTATAACAGGGGTTCCAAACTCCAGTCCTCACGCCCCCCCCCAACAGGTCATGTTTTCTGGCTTTCCTAAGCAGTGCACAAGTGATATAATTATGCTGCACAGGTGATATCATTATTGTCAGTGCATTCTGTGGGATATACTGAAAACATGACCTGTTGGTGTGGCGTGAGGACTGGAGTTTGGGAACCCCTGGCCTATAAGAATGTACAACCTAAATGTTAAAGAGGTTGTCTCACTACAAGGATTGCTTTTTATGTTAAAGATCTTGCAAAGACAAGTCACTTTGCAATATATGTCCATTAACAGTGCCCTAGCTATTCTGAGATATCCCCTCTTGTATGGGCTGCATCAGTTCCTCAGGTCGCTATAGCTTCAGACCTTTATGATCTCTTCTGATAGGCTGCCAGCACTGGTTGCTATAGCTACAGACCTGGTTTCTACTGCAGCCAAGTAGAAGCCAGTAAACCCCACCCCTCCCCCCTGAATTCAAAATGAAACGAAGGAAATAGGACTGAGGTAAGATGAATTAATGTAGTGAGACAACTCCTTTAAGGGATACTGTTTGTGGCATAATAGGTATAGTAGATCATGCTACTACACCTTTGTCAGAACAGTTAGAGCTGTGTAGGGAAAGGGAATACAAATAAAGCTGCATAAACCTGTCACTCAGCCAATACAGGTAGATAATGTGCAGAGGGTAGTTATTTTTTGAGTGAGTGACTGAAGCAGTACATATGTTATGGCCAATGTTAATTAATAAATGCTTCATTTTGCAGTGTGGTATTAAACCACAGTGCTGTGAAAAATACGTGAAAACCACAAACATGACTATCAAGAAAAATGAAACTGAATAAAAGCGATACAAGATATATACTAAAAATGTACAGTATATGCTGCATTCCCCCTATCAGATTGATTAGTGTATGTTAATTTGTTACTATGTTACTTTATTAACTGTAAATCATGCATTCAACTGATAATATTGTTAACACATTTGGTTGAACTTTTCTTTACTGTTTTACTCACCTCTCCCGATTCTAGAGCAGCACTCCAGTGAGCAGCTGCAACTTCTGCCTGGGAATCAGATGCTTTCTTCACTAATTCTTATCTCTACCACACGCCTCCTGGATGCAGAGGGAATTCTTACTTTCTCCCCAATTGGTGGCATCATGTTGCCAGGTCTTCTAGAGGGGCTTTCCCATCATTAAACCTAAATGGGGTTTATACTTTGATCCAGATTAAAGAAATAAATGAACGGAAGATTGCTTAGTCTATTTGGAAGACAGTCTTAATTTCTAAAAGTATATATAGACCCAATGTTAACATGTAATGACTCATTTGGCACATGTATTTATGGATATTGATGCAGAACTAAGAGGTGTGGTAACATCGTTTGGAAGGCACTAGGTTACTTAAAGCCATCTGCACTGACCACAAAAATCTGGAGTAAATCTACTTAACCAGCAGACTAAACACATACACATTGTGCCCATTTTTTATGGTTCAACTTCATCCCTATCTACTATTCAGCAGAGACGGGGAGTGTTGTTTTTTTTAGGGGTTTTTACATATAATAGCTTTTGTATGGGGCATTTATATATTAATTAATCATGTCTCACAGGAACCATTTTTTCTCAAGACTAAATAGGTTTAATTCTTTAACCTTTCCTTCATAACTATTATGTTGCATTCCCCTTATTAGTTTGGTTGCTCGTCTTGTACTTAATCAAACTAGAGTACATTTTTTTCTTTCTATAAACTGAAGCCCAGAACTGAACAGCATATTCCAGATGTGGCTTCACATCTGCTTTAAATAGAGGCTGTAACGGTTGGGTAGAGTGGATCCTCTGGATCACCACAATAGGGGGTATAAGCCACATCAGGGAGTGGAGTCTAAGTAGTCTACCGTTATTCACCAAAGCCCGCCGCAAGGCAGTTTGGACTTGCTGCCGGAAGAGACTACAAGGCTACTTCTGATACTGCAGTGGCAGCTGGGGTGCAGCATGGTACAGAATCGGCAGGCCAAGGCAGGCAGGAGACAAACATGGTCAGTGGGTGAAGGCAAAGGGTCACATACACGGTAGTTCACTCTGGAATTGCTTTCTCTAAGGCTAAGGGCACTATAGATCTTCAAGGCAGGAAAAGAGCGGTCAGAATATGTAGGATCAGTGCAGGGGCATACACGCGCCGGCCAGCAGAGATGTGCAGGGAAGCAGGAGTTCAGAGAGGTGAATATGGAGCAGGTGCATGAGTGCACCCGCAGCCTGGCGTGCAAGTCGTGGTGCCACTTGTCCCGCCAGCAAAACAGAGGAGGGGACAACAGTGTGCCCATGGCCCGATGTGCGGGTTGCAGCGCCACTTGTGACATAGATAATATTATATCCCTGTCCAATGAGTCTATGCCTCTGTTATTACACACTAATATCCTGCTGGCCTTAGAGAAAGCTGATTGACATTGCATGCTGTTCTATAATCTATGATCTACAAGTACACCTGGGTCACCTCAACAAGTGATTCTCCCAGTAGACTGCATTACACTACATAGCTTAGTATCATCTCCAAAAACAGAACTATTAATCCCCTCCCCTATATTATTAATAATCAAACTGAATGAAAGAGGATCCAGTACTGAACCTTGGGGTACAATACTTATAACCGAGGACCATTCAGAGTAGGAATCATTTACCACTACTCTCTGAGTGTATTCCGGTAGCCAGTTTTCAATCCAGTTACAGACTATTATTTCTCACCCCATCTACTGTACATTACCCAGCAGGCACACATGCCTTTGCAAAGTCTAAAACCACGATATTCACAGCTTCCCCGCTATCCAGACTCACCTCTTCATAAAAACAAACCAGGTTGATATGACAAGTTTTGTCCTTAGTAAGACCCGAGTTATAGTCCTTATTTATCGTTCCCTACATGTTTAAAGCTATGAAATTGGAATGCCCTTTTAATTGTGTCCATTTTGTTATACCCAATGTAATGGGTATCCTCTGTTCTACAGTTGGCCAAGACCTTCTTCAAAGTTAATTTGTGAAACTTCTCCAGTTTATATTGCAAAGAGGCCAATAGGCAAAATTCCTGCAGCTTAGATATTTAATTAGTAAAATATAACTTTTAAGATAGCAACTAAAAATGAAACAACTTTCACCCTATGGTTAAATAATGATCAATGTCATGTCAGCAAATTGAAGGGGAAACCCACAATTAAATGGCCACTATGTAACCCACCTAACAGTGGTCTCTGTAGACTTGTACATTGTACATACAGTACACATAGGGTGACATATATGAAACCTGGTGCTGACAGACCAGTTCTAAATAGCTTTAAGGTAGTGTAGAATGCGCCAAAATGTACGAACCTGTTCTTCTGCAGGTCATACATACAGGCACAGTGTAGTGCCAATACGACAAGTCAGGCTCAGACAGACCACCTTTCACTTGGTCTGGCTGTTCTAACTGTTCTGTGCCTAAGTTTGGCATCAAAGAATCATAAATGTGTCTACTTCTATGAATGTGGTGCGACGCCCCAGAACGTCCCAAATCTTTGGCGCACTAAAAAGTGTCTTTGCCGCATTGCAAGGCACTTATTGTGCCAAAGTTTGGAGTGTGCCTGTTCTTTTTGGCTCAAAGTACATCAGAAAACTGGCGCAGCTCCGTTCATACGGTACTGATATGTCATTCAACATTATTTAACCCTATAAGCATTAAGGTCATATTTTTAAGTGGCATTTGTTTTAATATTAGTTGTTAAATATTAAAAATTATATTTTACTAATTGAAGGTGGAAGTTGCCCATGCCTGGACACATGACACCATCAATTGGGTAGAAAGGAAGAGCCATCCCTGTATTCAGAAAGCCTATGGTAGAGTTAAAGAGCAATGGAGGAAGCATCTGGCTTCCTAGTTACAAGCCTGCTCCACATTGTATTGGGCCATTTATGATATTGGCGTAATGTATCAATTTAAAAGAATTAAAAAGAACAATCTTCTTATTTTAGATTTTCTAATAACCAGTATTACTTTATCTAAACATCACCAGTAGGGATTTAAAGGGAAAGAAACTGTAGAGGGAAACTAATAAATAATAATAAATAATTGTCCATCCAACAACTACTGAATTTAGGGGCCAAAGGGGATGAAATGCATTCTGAAACCCTGCCTTGAGAAACCAACAGAGCTTGTTCCATACTTGGGAATGATTCTAAAAACTGCAGAGCCTGTTATCATTGTATACACAGAGAGTGTAGCAGGCTCCTATAAACCCAATAGACTTTTACTTTTAGGTAACATTTCATTTTCATTTTTGTCCAGCAATCAACAAACTTAATTGTGTGATAACCCAGTTACATAGATACAAATATATCATAGTAATAACCTGTCCTTTGAGCCAGAGCTCATGATTAACCTTTAGCACCATACTATAGGTCAATAAAGCTGTCCTTATGAGAATAGACCTAATAATAGACGCAAATGGAATATTCCCATCAAGGTCATTGAGCTTAGGATCAACATACAGCTTCCATCAGTATTACTTGTTTAGCAGTACTCAGCACAAAGTCTGTTTAACTATCTATACTAATTTACTGAGGTATAGTGTGCTGTAAGTCAATGACCCTCTGGAGAGTCAGGTGATTTCTAACATAAAGTCTGCATAATTCTGAGATGCCTTCCAAGAGAATACATCTTATAAGTGTAATACTGCATGCAGTTAAAATTGATTCCTTCATTTCTCTGAGGCATAGTCCAACTAAGTAAGCACAGGACATATGAGATATAAATCTAAATTGATATGTTAGAAAAAGTTGCCAATGTGAAACACGGTATTATATGGAGATTAGTATATATCAGTTAGGTATAATGAACTGTATTCACATTATGTAAAGACAGGTTTAAATACTTGTTATTATTTTGGATTTCAGAACTGTAGGGGCATTCAACATACCAATCTTTACATATGTAGAGGTAAGGGAGAGATACAGGGCTGAAACATTGATCCAACAGAGGCTGGCTTTTGGAAAACCTGCATAGACTTTTATTACACTATTTGAAAAACATTGCTAGATTATAGAATATCTCGGTTTATGACATAAATGTCAGAAAAGGAAAAGTGAACACTCATAAAACATAGAAATGTCATAAACTAAGGTTGCTTCTTGAATATAAATCAGGAGGACAAAACTTACATGCTCAATAATAAATTAGACGACGCGAAGTGTATGGTCTACTTTTCGGACAGTAGGAAATGTCCTTCGTATTACTTCAAATGTATTGCTGTCTAAAAGAGAATCTTATTTTTTCTCTATTATTAATTTATGGGCAAAGCTTACAATGTAAACCAGCATTTCCATATTTACATGAAATCCTTCAGTTAAGTCAATTCAGGGCCTACTTTACTTTACTACCATACTTGTTTTTTTGGCTGCAGCATTTTTAAACAGAATCAAATAGCTGAATATGCATGCCATCAGCAGCTGCTGAATTATCCCCAAATAAACTATTCCATATGCTACAGAATGTCTGTTCACATCTTAACACCCTTGTACCAACTTTTTGTACTTCTGTCTCTGCAGCTGCATCATCACCTCATACCCCAATTTGTTCATCCCTGGCTATCTCCTGTAGTACAGGCCTGCACCTGCCACGCTATCCTGCCATAATGGTAACCCTAAGTCCAGCAGGTTTTTTTTTTTTTTTTTTATCAGTGCACCACACAGTTTGAAGCTTTGACACATTAATTAACCTTAAAGATGACCTACTATCTGGCAAAACTCTGTTTTGGGCTTCACTTTCGTGGGAGATGTGTTATCTGTCTGCATCATAGGGTTTACCCATTGCACCTTGCAGAGTCAGAAACTGTGTAGTTACAGTAATGACAATTTAAACAGGGGCTTCGTTTGTACAGAGAAGAGTTCATGTAAGGCCAACCCTTGTCCTGTGGCATTTGTACCAAATCTTCTATACTAAATAAAAAGAGCTTTAGTATAGATGACAGAAAACTATCAAATTACTATCAAATTGGCCTTGGAAGAGAGGCAACATTTGATGAAGGAGACCTGTCATTCTTTGACCATTTATATAGACCACAAGAAGGTCCTTTATCTGAAGATTGCACACTGTTTAAATCCCTCCCAGGCTTGTTAGTTCTGGTTCTCTTCTTGATTTGCCTTTTTTCATCTCTTCAGAATAGTCATCTAAACCCATCTAGATCCAGGATGTCTTTAACAATACATAATAGATTAGGAGAAAGCATTTCCAAAGGAAAAAAACTATTTTAATACACTAATTAATTTAACATTCTAGATAAATATATATAATGCAGATGTTAAATAATTTTACCTGTTTCTATATTATAATTAGAGATGGGCGAATCGATTCTAACGAAGTGGAATTCGTTTAGAAATTTCAGGAAAACTTCGGTTCGTAACGAAATCGAACTTTGGGGTGTTTCTCTGGTACGAAGTGTGCTTTTATTTGATAAAATGGCTGCGAGCACATGGCGCTACATGGGGCAAAGCACTCTGGGAGGAAGAAGGGCATAGCCTGCATGAAATGTGCAGAGATGAAGCCAATCAGAGACCGGCGGGATTCTGTGACGTCACCGCACTATATAAGACCGAGCGCGCCGCTGGGAGCTCACACTCCTCTCACTGTACTGACAGGGAAGGTGCTGCTGCGGGTGATAACGCTTTCTGAAGAACTGATTTTTACACAGCGATTTTTGTGGGGTGTCTCAGCTTGTCCTCAGAGACTGTTCTCTGAATGTTCTATTTCTGATTTTTTGGGGTATTGGATCTGAAATCCAGTGTGCGTCCACTGCAGCTGCATATACATTCAATATCCAAGTGGGATCTAAGCCAGTTCCTGTTGTATTCATTTAAAGAAACAGCGTTTTTACAATACAAATACCACTTCATTTTTGGCTGCTCAATTCTATTGCGCAATTTACATCCAGGGGTTTAATTAAGCGTTGTTTTGCTGGTGTGCTGACAAAAAATAAACCGTCTTTTTCAACGCCAAATATATATTTTTTTTTTTGGTAGCCTAATTCACAAGCAAAGGTTAATTACAATTTTATCTCTTGTTGTGTGGCGTAGAAAATACACCATTGTAACACGCTACAAAGCTACTAGTTTGTGGTGGCTCAATTCTATTGCGCAATTTACATCCACTGGTTAATTAACAGTTGTTTTGCTGGTGTGATGACTAAAATAATCCGTCTTTTTCAACGCCAAAATATATATTTTTTTTTTTGGTAGCCTAATTCACAAGCAAAGGTTAATTACAATTTTATCTCTTGTTGTGTGGCGTAGAAAATACGCCATTGTAACACGCTACAAAGCTACTAGTTTGTGGTGGCTCAATTCTATTGCGCAATTACATCCAGGGGTTAATTAAGCGTTGTTTTGCTGGTGTGCTGACAAAAATAAACCGTCTTTTTCAACGCCAAATATATATATTTTTTTTGGTAGCCTAATTCACAAGCAAAGGTTAATTAAAATTTTATCTCTTGTTGTGTGGCGTAGAAAATACACCATTGTAACACGCTACAAAGCTACTAGTTTGTGGTGGCTCAATTCTATTGCGCAATTTACATCCAGGGGTTAATTAAGCGTTGTTTTGCTGCTGTGCTGACAAAAATAAACCGTCTTTTTTCAACGCCAAATATATATTTTTTTTTTGGTAGCCTAATTCACAAGCAAGGTTAATTACAATTTTATCTCTTGTTGTGTGGCGTAGAAAATACGCCATTGTAACACGCTACAAAGCTACTAGTTTGTGGTGGCTCAATTCTATTGCGCAATTTACATCCAGGGGTTAATTAAGCGTTGTTTTGCTGCTGTGCTGACAAAAATAAACCGTCTTTTTTCAACGCCAAATATATATATATTTTTTTGGTAGCCTAATTCACAAGCAAAGGTTAATTACAATTTTATCTCTTGTTGTGTGGCGTAGAAAATACGCCATTGTAACACGCTACAAAGCTACTAGTTTGTGGTGGCTCAATTCTATTGCGCAATTTACATCCAGGGGTTAATTAAGCGTTGTTTTGCTGCTGTGCTGACAAAAATAAACCGTCTTTTTCAACACCGAATATATACATTTTTCTTGTAGCATAATTCACAAGCGAAGGTTAATTAAGCCTGTTTGTGCTTTTACATTTAGTAAAACACACAGTGCTTGTAAACGACACATACAAGTAAATTTTTCCTGGCCATTTGTGGAGCGCAATTTATATCCAAGGGTTACCCAAGCTTGTTACTGGGTTCATTTGGAGTCAAAAACAGGGTGTATATTTATCATATACAGATAGCTTCATCAAACGTGTCTGTACATTTTAGAACAAACAGTATGTCAGACAGAGAGGTGGCAGGCTCTGCAACTGCGAGTGGCAGTGGGCACAAACATTTCTGAAACGGGCCCAGGTCGCAGCACAGCAAGGGGACGTGCAGCAGGGGTCACTCGGTGAGGCCACAACTGCCGCTGTCATCTAGCGGCCGTGTGTTGTTCAGCAACCCAAGGGTTCTTGATTGGTTGACTAGGTCATCCTCTTCCTCCCAGATGACATCTGACAACCCCAGCCAAGAGTCGGTGGGAACCTCAGACACAACACTTAGTTGGCATGGCCCGGGAGCGGGTCAGCGGCCTAAACCTGTCCTCAGCCCGCCTCTGTCCATCCAGTTCACTCAGCCAGGGATCTACTATGTGGTTCTGGGCTCAGCGCCATATATAGCGAGGGATGAACAATTTGAGGAGGGCAGTCAGCAGCTACTTGGCAGCGAAGAAATGGGCCAATATCCCCAGCTTCTTGCAGTAGGCGGCAAAGTATAGATGTGGAGAGTGCATGGGAGGTCATGTGGAGAGAGGTCACCCTCGGCTTACCAAGACCTGAGGTGAGGACAGTAGTGAAGATGAAAAACAAATAGATGATGATGTAGCCGACCGCACTTGGGAGCCGGGTGAAGCAAGGGCTTCATCATCGTCAGGAGAAGAGGGCGTCAGCTTGCGCGTCAGGCAGCGGCGCAGCCAGCAAGTGGGTTGTGTGGCCGTGAGTCAGCAGGGTAGCAGCAGTGTGAGGTCGGGAGCCAAGCGGCCACGGGGTAGAAAACCCGCTTCGCAGGTCCAAGACAGTAGCGGCACAGGGGCTCAGCGAGGCAGCGGCGGCAGTAGTCACTCAGTGCGGAGCGTTGGCGGTAAAATCAGCTACTCGGCGGTGTGGCAGTTTTTTGCTAAGACACCGGAGGAGCCGAATATGGGTATATGTAGAATCTGTGGGCAGAAAGTGAAGCGTGGCCAGGGAGCTAACGTTGGCACAAGGGCCCCCTGCGTCAACACATGCAGCGTCACCATCCGGTGGCCTGGGAGAAACGTGGCTCAGATGTGGTGGTCCATCCTGCCGCTGCAGCAGCAGCAGCGGCCAGTGGCACGCATGCCATTTCAGCCAGTCAAGGCTCCACCACCTCTGCAGAAGGCAGCTGTTTCTCTTTGACATCCTCTCCCGGTCCAGATGCTCCTGCTCCTCGCTACTCATGGCGCCAGCAGTCGTTCAGAGAGGCGATTGTAAAGAGACAACAGTATGCGTCCAACCATCCTAAGGTGCAGCAGCTGACCGTGCTCCTGTCCAAGTTGTTGGTACTGCAGTCCCTCCCTTTCCAAATGGTGGACTCTGCACCATTCAGAGAACTAATGGCTTGTGCCGAGCCGAGATGGAGAGTTCCAAGCCGTAATTTCTTTTCCAAAAAAGGCAGTACCAGCACTTCATAAATATGTAGAACAGAAAGTGGGTCAGTCCTTGAGCTTATCGGTTTGTTCCAAGGTACACGGCAGCGCGGACGTCTGGAGCTGTAACTACGGTCAGGGCCAGTACATGTCCTTTACGGCCCACTGGGTGAATGTGCTTCCTGCCCAGGCACACCAACAACTTGGACAGGAGACGCCGCTTTCTCCTCCACGTTGTCAAACTGCTGCTCCTGCGCCAATGTCCGCTCCTCCTTCTCCTCCCCCACCACCACCATCTCAGCCTCCACAAGTACTGCTCCATTACCACATGTGTAGGGCACAGCGGTGTCACGCAGTTCTACACCTAGCTTGCCTCGGCGAACGAAGTCACACAGGGGAGGAACTGCTCCGCGTCATGCAGCAAGAAATCGATGTGTGGCTTTCTCCGCGCCAACTGCAAATCGGAACCATGGTGACGGACAATGGGAGGAACATGGTGTCCGCGCTGCACCGAGGAGGGATGGTCCATGCGCCCTGCATGGCGCACGTGTTCAATCTGGTTGTAAAAAGGTTCCTGAAGTCTTCCACCGATCTTCAGAACATTCTGAAAATGGCCAGGACACTGTGCATGCACTTTATCCATTCGTACAAAGCCAGGAACACCCTCCTCGAGTTGCAGCGGCAGAACGGCCTCCCCCAACACGCTCTGATATGCGATGTTTCCACCCGCTGGAATTCCAGCCTGCACATGTTGGACCGTCTGTATGAACAGAGAAAGGCCTATTACGATTTTTTGCTGCTCCAGGCAGACAGTAGTACTCCCCTGTGTTTCTTTGATGTCAGCCAGTGGCAGCTCATGCGTGACACCTGCCGTTTGTTGTGGCCATTCGAGGAGGCCACGTATTTGTCAGTCGCCAGGACTACGGGATGAATAACGTCATTCCACTGCTTCATGTCCTGGAAAAAGATGCTGAAAAAATCTGTGTGGGCAGGGGACTGGAGATGAGGCGACTACATCTCGTGGCCACATGAGTCCGGTGGGGACTGAAATGGAGGAGGAGGAGGATGAGGAGGACATTGGAGCAGAGCATTGTCTGGTGAAATGAGTGGATTTTCTACCCAGGTGACAAGAGAGGAGGAGCAGCTGGAGGAGGTGGATGGAGATGAGGAAGACGAGGCAGATGACTCCCAAGCACCGTGGCAGTATACAGTGGAAATGGAGGCAGGGAGCCCCTCGGAGTCACTTGTGCAGATGTCCCGCAGCATGCTTATTTGCCTGGCTAGTGACAGCCGAATAGTCAGCATCCGGCAGAGGGATGACTTCTGGCTCTCCACCCTATTGGACCCTCGCTACCGGTCCAAAATGGGAGCCTTTTTCCCCGCTATTGAGAGGGAAGACAAACTCAAATACTATAGGGAAATCCTCCGTAATCAGTTGGCCGCTGCCTATGTGCGGCATCGTCCCTCCTCTGACAGGTCTGACCGGGGGGTTCCTCAGCGCTCACGTACTACTGCCGCGGCTGCTGGGGGAAGGTGGGGGGGTAGGAGCAGTACCAGCTCCATCAGCAGTAACCTAAGTCTGGAGTCACTAATGAGCAGCTTCCTTCACCCGCCTAGTGAGGAGGGCAGTCACCAGCAGCAGCAGCAGCAGGACATGGAGCATTCCCTGAACCAACAGGTTGTGGCCTACTTGGACAGCACTCTGCCACCCAGTTAGAAGATCCGCTGGACTACTGGGCAGCCAAACTGGATGTGTGGCCGCAACTTGCCGAGTTTGCAGTGGAGAAGCTGTCCTGCCAGTAGTGTGGCATCAGAGCGGGTGTTCAGTGCGGCGGGGGCCATCGTTACCCCAAGGAGAACCCGCTTGTCCACGGGAAATGTTGAAAGACTGACCATTGTCAAGATGAATAAGGCGTGGATCGGCCAGGATTTCCACACACCAATGCCTTAGGCGTCCGTCTGGGTTCAAACTACCTGCCTCAGCCACTATTCTGATGCCGCCACCCGCCTGATGCCACACATCTGCTGATAGTTTCTCCATCTGCCTACCACCGTCTTTACCAGGGGACTGGTATTGCCACCCACCTCAACACTCTGTCATTGTGCCACTCTATGTGCTCATGCTGCTGCTGCTGTTGCTGTTGCCGTGACATCCACACTGTGTCATTGTGCCACTCTGCGGCCTGGTACTGTTTTGCCACCTCCAGAATGTCATTGTGCCACTCTCTGACCTCATGCTGTTGCTCCTGTCATCACCTCCACTCTCTGTCATTGTGCCACTGCCTGACCTCATGCTGCTGCCGCCGTGACCTCCGCTCTCAGTCAT
Source organism: Phyllomedusa bahiana (assembly GCA_025379985.1). NCBI lineage: Eukaryota > Metazoa > Chordata > Amphibia > Anura > Hylidae > Phyllomedusa > Phyllomedusa bahiana. The sequence goes on from JAODAL010014201.1 coordinate 36,780, forward strand.
TGTGCCGCTCTGTGGCCTAATACTATTTTGCCACCTGCAGAATGTCATTGTGCCACTCTCTGACCTCATGCTGCTGCTGTGACTCCTGTCGTGCCCCCACACTGTGTCATTGTGCCACTGTCTGACCTCATGCTGCTGCCGTGGCTGCTGCCGTGCCCTCCACACTGTGGCCTACTCCTGTTTTTGCCACCTCCAGAATTTGTCATTGTGCCACTGTCTGTCCTCATGCTGCTGATGTGGCTGCTGCCGTGCCCTCCACACTGTGTCATTGTGCCACTGTCTGACCTTATGCTGCTGCTGTTGCTCCTGCCGTGCCCTCCACACTGTGTCATTGTACCACTCTTTGGCCTACTCCTTTTTTGCCAGCTCCAGAATTTGTCATTGTGCCACTGCCTGACCTCATGCTGCTGCCACCGTGACCTCCACACTGTGTCATTGTGCCACTCTGCGGCCTGGTACTGTTTTGCCACTTCCAGAATGTCATTGTGCCACTGTCTGACCTCATGCTGCTGTGGCTGCCGCCGTCACCTCCACACTCTGTCACTAATGTTGCCACCTGAGCTCTCAGTTTGTTTTTTTCCAGCTTTTGCTGCCATGACTTTATCAGGCTACGTTCCTGCTTCAGTTTTTTGGTCAGTTTTGCCCCCATAAGTGCCCAGGGCATTTTATAGTGAAGCGATTCTAAGAGCGGCGGCAGTCATGTGCGTGTCATACTAAAACACAACATTGTATGAAGACCAAACCAAGCTCCCTCTGCATATTTAAGCATGGCACAATGTTCTACAGCACCCTGCAGGCTCTGGGCAGCCTGGAAATAGCTGTTTTTTAACGTGATTCGTGCCGAAGTAATTCGGACCGAAACGAATTTTGTCGGAAAATTCGGCGAAGTGACCGAACCGAATTTTTGAGAAATTCGCCCATCTCTAATTATAATGGTGAATTGAGAAAAAATAAAGAATAGCTGTTACTGTGTAGCTTTATCTCATTTTTATAGTACAGTGCAAAGAGTAACCTTTTACAATGAATAAGAAAGAAACTTTCTAACATTTCCAACCACATGTGGGAAAAGTACATTTTGGATCCGTAGCGGAAATCATGGATACTCTGAATTGGGTGGGTTCTCATGAAACTTTGGATACGGGTCAGCCCATCATGGCTACTGTGTTAATAAATATATGTAACTTATATTTTTCCTGTTTTTTAACAGAACCGGACAAACCCAAAGACTTGTTCTAAGGAGAGGTCCTGACCTAGTGAAGGGGTTTTTTCTATATCAGCATCCTAATTTAGGCCTCAGCCTGAATAACAAGTTATGAAGACATTTAATAGTTCCGTGACAAACAAATAAAAGTTTCAGTTCTAATGTACACTTTGTGAAGGGTACGGTACAGTATTGCTGATGGTTTTATAACTAAACATGAAGATATAGAAATTGGTGCAAACTACAAGCTAGACAGTGCCTCATATATATGCATTTTATGGCTAATTAGACGTGAAACTTCTATTTATTGACTGTTTTTTTACAGACCACATCCACTGCAGAAATGTGCATAAAAATTCAAAGCACGGCAGCTGTGCTTTCTCCACGAGAGAAAATGGTCCCAGTATAGTTTTAGCCAACAAACTTTGGTGGGACATGTATGAAAACTGTCCAGGTCTAAGACTTTTTGTTGTTTGCCATAGCATAACTTATTAGAGCCCCCCTTTAATTTTTCCAGAGCCAATATGAAATAAAAGGGGAAGAACTGATTGGCTGTTATGGGGAAAACAAAGAAAGTCTTAGAAATGTAGGACCAGTTTCTTACATGAGGCCCTTAGTACCTTTTAAAATATGACATTGTAACTGGATTCTTCCGTTTGCCATACTCAGTTCATGAAATTTCTATTATGCTATACAATCCCTGGTCAACTGTAAATAAAAAATTATTATAAAAGTGTTTTGGTGAAACAGGCTTCAATATACATTTAAATAGACCTAAACAACTCACAAGTTGGGTTGTTTGAGTCTAACGAGTTATGGCATGTTAAAATCACTTATCCTCATTTTGTATCCACTTATAGCAGAGCTGATAAAGGCTGACTGTGAAAGGGTCCGGAGTACAAGAATTAGTGACTTATGAAATGGTTTGTCACATGGTGGAGCAGCTGCACACAGGCCTAAGATTAGCATTTTACCCACCATGTATTGGGATCTATGCTGGCATTAAACACATACAGTGAACTCTGGGGCTGTTGAAATATGTTTCTTCAGAGTGATAAAATCATTTAACTATCTGGAAGTCTGATGGACAAATCTGGGTTATGTTCTGCAATTTTGGGATGTATAATACCTTTCATGTAAAAAATTTGGTGCGCTGGAAAAATCCAAAAATAGTATTGGGATTGTTTTTCTGAGCTTAAGTTAGGCCAAATCTCCATATGCCATGTCTTTGGAATCTGATGTTCAGCAAGCCACAGATAAATAGTAGGAAGGAATAGTTAGGTATCCACATAATTTTTATCATTTTTGGCATCTTGTATGAAATAACTGTCTAGGTCTTAGTCTTTCTTGTTGTCATAGCAATCAGGAGTTGAGCTTTCATTTAATTTAGTGCTCAATCTGAAAGGGGAACTCTGATTGGTTTATATGGGCAAACAAAAAAAGTCTTACTTACTTTCATACATGTAAGCCCATAGTGTTCATTGCACTTTCCACCTGCCTTTCTGCAGGGGAACTGAGCAGTGAATTCAGTAATGTTTTAAAAAATTGAGAAGATTGTTGAAATCAGGGGCGACATGTATGAACGGTAACTATGCCAGTTATTTTGAGTGATTTCGGGACAAAAAAAACATGTCATAGCCTTCCAACATATGTATGAACCTTTCGTTAATGTCAAAAAACTGGCGCAAGTATGACATCCTCACCACTGTTATGTGTGACAATTATTAGGGGACGTATCCGACCACATTTCATAAGATTTTGTTACCTTTATGCACATGTGGATCAACAGAATGTGGCGCATAAGTGTCGGCTAATCTTTGCCAATTTTCAAAGTAGCAAAGTCTTGAGACAAATCTTAGCTCTGACTATTTGTTTGGCGCATAATTGTGTCTTCACAATGTGGGTCACAATTTATATTGTGCTGTGAGACACTTTCTTACACATGTACATTTGCTTACCCACTAACTTACTGAGAAAGTATGAACGTCGATGGTGTGCGCCACTTTACATAATATCCCTCTCAGGTTTTTTTTTTAAACAAAAATCAAGTTTGTTGCAGAAGTTAATTGACGTGAATAAGACAATAAAATCAAAAAGTACAATACCAAAGTGGTACATTTGCATGAAAAGAGAAGGAACGTTAGAAATTGTACAGTGCTCAATAGAATTGCAAAAGAAAGAAAACACTACCAAGGGGGGGGGGGAAACCCCCATATCGAATGTGAATACAATTTGTATTAAAAGAGATTTTCTGGGTCAACTGGGGATCTGATTAAAAAATAGAAATAAGAGCATACTCACATCCTGTTCTGGCCTGGTGAACCGCCAGTACATCCCGGCTGTTTTGTTATGGTCCATGGTTCTCATGCTATGTGCAGCTCAATCCACATGCCACAACGTCACCTGCATGTGACCACTCTTGCCTGTGATTGGCTGCACAATACAGCACGTGAATTATGGGCATTCAACTGTGCAAGCCGGGATTTACGTGACTGCCACCGGGAAAGAACGGGAGCAATCACGAGAGGTGAGTATACTTCTTTTTTCTATTTTTAATTATGCCCCATAGGACAAACAAGCTTTTTCTAAGTCTGGTACACCCCTTTAAGTACAGATACCCAAAATTGTTAGAATGTAATAAAAGCTTTAAAATACTATATGGTCATTCATTGCCTGCGGTTTGCTTAGGCAAATTTAATTAGGTAAACAATTCTATCTGAGCCATAAGTTGTACACCAGTGAGCATCATATCTACCAGGCCAATATAGGTGCAGTAATGCCTTATGGGTAGTGTTTGAGCGATTATTATCGAACAAGTTGAAATCGGAACGGATTTACGTTTGATCTATTAATATCGCGCCAATTTCGGCGCTTCCTGTAATTTTGGCGGCCAGACAATATCTCCTCACCAACCACCCCCCCCCCGTCCCAACACCTCCCCTACAGGAATAGAGCTGGGTGTGTTGTTGTGCACGACGTCATGATGGGATGTGTTTGGTTGCTATTTGGCTGGAAAAATTACTTGCCCTTCGTTTTACATAGAACAGCCCTTCTGTTCATGATCAGTGTTTGTCAGTTATCAAAGAGTAGGACGTGCGCTCTGCCCTGGACAAAACAGCTCAGCGAAATTAATTCTATTGTTCAAGAGACAGCTCTACTTTTAGCTGTAATCCTTAGAACTTAGTTAGATCTGAGATTTGCAGATTTTAGGTAGTTAGCAAGAGAAATTTTAAGGAGCATCTACCGCTGTAAAGTCCGGCGGTGGAGAGCGGGGGGGTGTGGGGGCGGTCGGCGGCGGATGATCTCAGGACAAGCGCTTTAAAGGATACTGGATATGTGACCAGACTTTAGTTGTAGGACATTGGCTTTGCAATAAGCTTTATCTATTAACAGTTTTCTGTTGTAATATTACTTGGATTTTGGGGCCCACCCCACCCAACAAACCCCCGCTGCCTGAACTTATATTTGGATGCAGATCTATGTATAGTAACTGCAGGTTCTATTTGTTAGGTGCAAAACTCCACTTTTATTAATCAGTATTCATTTCTGATAGGTGTTCTTTTTCATTTTTGCCCTGTCCAGCTTTGTTGATAGAGCCTCCTGCAGGTTAAATTTGGAATCCAGCATTTTGTAGGCACAAGGTTGATAGGGGCCATAAAATTACCTTTTATTATCCGTATTCTTTTCTGATCGTGTTTTTTTAACTTTGGCGCAGGCAGCTTTGTTGATAGAGTCCACCTTGCAGTTAAATTTGATTCAGAATTTTGTGATCACCACAGGTGAATTGATAGGTGCCAAAAACTACCTTTATTATCGCTATACATTTCAGATTACGTGTTTTTTCACCTTTTGCCCAGTCCAGCTTTGTTGATAGAGGTACCTTGCAGTAAATTTGAATCCAGCAATTTTGTAGTCCCACAGGTGATAGGTGCCAAAAATAACTTTTTTATCCGTCTTACATATCATGATACGTGTTTTTTTTCACTTTGGCGCAGGGCCAGCTTTGTTGATAGAGCAGCTTGCAATTAAATTTGAATCCAGCAATTTTGTAGTCACCAAAGGCGAATTGATAGGTGCCAAAAATACCTTTTATTATCTGTATACTTTCAGATCTAAGTGTTTTTTTTCACTTTGGCGAAGGCAGCTTTGTTGATAGAGCCACCTTGCATTAAATTGCATCCAAGCAATTTTGTATTCACCACGAGGTTGAATTGATAGGTGCCAAAAAATACCATTTTTATTATCCCGTTATACATTTAGATTCGTTTTTTTATTACTTTTGCCCAGTCAGCTTTGATTGATAGGGGTACCTTGCAGTTAAATTTGAATCCAGCAATTTTGTAGTCAAACAGGTTGATAGGTGCCTAAAATACCTTTTATATATCCGTATACATTTCAGATAAGTGTTTTTTTCTACTTTTGGCGCAGGCCAGCTTTGTTGATAGTGCCACCTTGCAGTTAAATTTGAATCCAGCAATTTTGTAGTTAACACAGGTGAATTGTTAGGTGCCAATAATAACTTTTATTATCCGTATACATTTCAGATACGTGTTTTTTTCACTTTTGCCCTGTCCCAGACTTGTTGATTGAGGTTCCTTGCAGTTAAATTTTGGAATCCAGCAATTTTGTAGTCACCTACAGGTTGATTAGGTGCCAAAATACCTTATTATCCGTATACATTTCAGATACGTTTTTTTTCACTTTGAGCGCAGGCCACGCTTTGTGGATAGGAGCCCTTGCAAGTTAAGATTTTGAATCCAGCTATTTTTTAGTCACCACAGGTGTATTGATTAGGTCCAAAATTACCTTTTATTATCCCGTATACATTTCAGATACGGTTTTTTTCACTTTGGAACAGGCGCCAGCCTTTGTTGATAGAGCACCTTGCATGTTAAATTTGAATCCAGCAATTTTGTAGTCACACAGGTTGATAGGTGTCAAAATTTACCTTGTTATTTATCCGAAAACTTTTCGATACGTGTTTTTTCACTTCTGGCGCAGGCAAGCTTTGTTGATAGAGCCTCCTTGCAGTTAAATTTGAAATCCTGCAATTTTGTAGTCTACCTAGGTGAATTGATAGGTGCAAAAATAACTCTTTTATTATCCGTATACATTTCAGATTCATGTTTTTTTACTTTTGCCCACCCCCCAGTCCAGTATGTTGATAGAGGTACCTTGCAGTAAATTTGAATCCAGCAAATTTTGTAGTCACAACACGGTTGATAGTGCCAAAAATTACCTTTAATTATCCGTATACATTCAGATCGTGTTTTTTTCACTTTTGGCGGCCAGGCCATGCTTGTTGATAGAGGCACACCTTGCAGTTAAAATTCTGATCCAGCAATTTTGTAGTTCACCACAGGTGTATTGATAGGTGGACAAAATACATTTTATTATCTGTCATTCATTTCAGATACGTGTTATTTTTTTCCACTTTGGCGCAGGCCAGCTTGGTTCATTGAGCCACCTTGCATTTAAATTGTAATCCAGCAATGTTGTAGTCACACAGTGTATTGTTAGGTGCAAAAATACCTTTTATTATCCGTTATACATTTCAGATTACGTGTTTTTTTTTCACTTTGGCACAGGGCCTGCTTTGTTGATAGATCACGCCACCTTGCAGTTAAATTTCATTACAGCAATTTTGTTTTGATTTGAGGGATTTGAGAACAGCTGTGATTTGCGTCTTTTTAATAAGAGGCGTTCCAAAACTCCTTCCATTACCCTCTCAAATTTTATCTTTCTGAACATGGAGTGAAATGCAGGTGGTAAAGCGTCCAACCATTGAGCAAAGAGGGGGGTAGGACATGGGAGGTAGAGGTACTGGAGTAGAAGGTGCTCTTCAGTGTGGAGAAAAACACGCAACCGCCAGCGCGTTATTGTCGGTTTGCAGGGGAACGTCAGGCCTGTCATCGCTGGTTCAGGGCCTATGAATCTCCAGTAACGAACAGCTGTCGCCAATCTGTTCTTCAGTGGTTAATGCAACCTGCATCCAGCAGTTTACCTCCTCGTCCTCCCCATCACGGGTCCACAAAATGTAGTCTTCAGCATCATCAGCATACGTCCAACATGATAGAGAGGCAGCCCATTTTGTCAAATCGTGTACCCCACCACTGTCGGATAATACATTTTCTGACCGACCTCTTTGATGACAAAAATGCGATTGTGGGGTCAGAAAGCATTTTCAAAAGATCAAGAGGCACAAAGGGATGATTTTGGTCATGCTTGATGCCCAATCGCTGATGCCATCAGAGGAGGAGAAAGGAAGCGGGTCAAACGGCCAAATTATCCGGGCAGTCGGCAACCGACCTTGCAGTGCCTGTTGCTTGTAGCCCGCAGCTACCAGGATGCAGAATGTTCAGGACGAGGAGTCCACCTGTGTTGATGATGATGATGATGATGACGGGACATTGGGAATTCCAACGTGGTCTTTTCAGCAGAATTTGCTTGCGAGCGTGCATCACTGGATGAGGGAGGAAGACGATGGGGTAAGTGTCATGTACAGGTTCCCTCATCAAAAAGGGAGAGGGCTCTGGTCGCACAAATCGCTGAGTTATTCGGCCAACACGATCACGGGAACACTGCTACTCGCGTATCGCCGTTCGATTTCAGGTACAGGACCTCACAAGCCTGGAGCCCTTTTTCGAGCAAAGACTATGATTCCCACACCATACGATGTTATATGCCGCCCTTTGCCATGAACGCATCAGTAGTGAAGAAATCTTAGGTGTTTAACCTCCACCAACATGTCTGTCAATGCAGTGATTGCATAAGAACCCTCTGTCTCCGCCTCCTCCTCTCCGCCGACGGACCATGCATTCATCAAGCTGCTAATGTATCTCAGAGTCAGGATCCAAGGATCAGCCTTTGCTTCAGCCTTTTTCACCATCGTCCGAGTACCACCAGCAACCACCAGAGACCCAATCCTACTCCTTCGCCTTCGACAGGTTTGACCTGCACACCGGTTACAGCGGCCAGTCTAGCAGCCAGCCTTCTGTCTACCAGGTTTGGGACAGAAGAAAATACTTTAACCAAACCATCCCAAAGCCAAAAGTATGGTATGTCGGCATTTGCCAGCTTTTGGCCTTGAAATGTTGCCTTTCCGGTTGGTGGACACATATGGGTTCCGCCCGGTCATGGCCTACCTTTTAGGGCCCCCCCCATTACCTACGTTGTAGTGCAGGATTTTCTTTTCCAGAACAGCCGTTCCTGCCCCTGGCCAGCCATGTGTCATCTAAAATTTCAAAGCCGTTGTCTGCATCTGTGTCCGCAAAGTCCATCTGGACCACAGATACATGGACTAGTAAGCACGACCAAGGCCGCTATATCTCTGTGACAGCTCACTGGATGAGCTGGGTGGATGTCTCTGGTGGTAACAGTGGCTCTCAGGCTCGGCGCACAATCTTCAAAACCGCAAGGATGGTGCAGGGTTCTTTCCCCAAGGTCCACTGGTAGCATCACATGCCCATAGAAAACAGGCCGTGTTGAAATTAATCTGTCTTGGAGACCGTCAACACACAGGTCAGGAGATGTGGACGGCTCTTCGCAATGAGACCGAGCGCTGGCTGGGTGACAAGAACCTTGTGCCAGGCAAGGTGGTGTGCGATAACGCTTGAAACCTCCTGCCCGCCCTTAAGATCGGTAGGCTTGAGCACATCCCTTGCCTGGCAAACGTCATGAACCTCGTCGTCCAGAAATTTCTAAAGTGCTACCCAGGTCTGGACTTCCTGCTGAGGAAGGCTCGAGGTCTTAGCTCACACTTCCACCGTTCGCACCCTGCTTTGTCCCACCTGGCTGCGTTGCAGCGTCAGCTCGGCCGCCCCGTCAGCCGTCTCATTGTTGACATGGTAACACGCTGGAATTCCACCCTCCACATGCTCCAGCAATTGTGGCAGCAGCGCAATGCCTTTACGCAGTACGAAGTGACACATGGCCTGACAAGCAGCGGTGCACACCTCGGGGAATTGAGCCACCGAGAGTGGAGGCAGGTGAAAGAGCTCTGCACCATCCTTGCCAGTTCTGAAGAAGCCACCAAAATGTTCAGTGCGGACAATGCCCTTGTCAGCATGAGCATTGTGGTGATCTTAGTTCTGGAACAATCGTTGGACACTCTGAAACAGCAGGTCCCATCAGCGACGGAGGCGGAGACGGACACAGATGCGGACACAGAGCCTTTCTCTCCGTCGAATTCAGAAGGCCCAACAGTTTCACAACTTTATCGGTCTTCATTAGGCAGTTGTTCGTGGTCTAGGAACGTGACAGCAGTAGAGTGCCAAGTAGCCGCAGCAGCAGGGATTGTGGCAGAAGCCTAATGGGTGACCTCTGGCAATCCTTATTTACCACCTCACCAATGCATGTAATGCAGGGCACACATACAACACACAGAGACCAGCTTAAGATCATGGTGCACGACTATCTGTGTCTTAACACCTATGTTTTTGGATATGTTCCGGACCCAATCGACTTCTGAATGGCCCAAGCTCGCTCGCCACAGAGGTGTTGTTCTGCCCAGCAGCCAGCGTCATATCTGAGCGGTTCTTCAGCACAGCTGGAGGAATCATTACAGACAAACGCATTCAGCTTTCCACAGATAATGTTGATCATTTGACTTTCATCAAGATGAATCAGGCATGGATCTCTGACGGAGTTGTGGCCCAAATTGCTGATGTCACCGATTATTTTCCCGGTTACTTAAATTTTCCCTTTTCAAACGGGAAATGGCCCTTTTAAAAAAAATTTTTTTTAAATGACCCAAAGGGAAAGGGGTTGTTTTGGGGTGTTTGCACGGGACAAAATGCTTTGGATAAAAGGGGTTTTAAAAGTTAAGTAACTAAAAAAGTTTTCTGAGCTTGTGAGTGTTTTCTGTTTTTTTCAAAAGGGGTTTCGTTTTGCTTAAGTGGGGGAACTTAATTTTGGGGGCTTTAGATTTGGGGTTTTTTAAAAAAGGGCCCGTTTTTTAAGATTTCTCATTTTTTGTTTTTGTATTTTTTTTTTTTTGTAACATCCCATGGGTTCCCATGTTTGACAATGTGTGGTGCACAACCTGAAACATTGTATCCCAAACCCTTTGACCAAACATTTTTGAGGGTTTCATATTTGCTGTGCAAGTTTGGTGTGAAAATGACATTTAGAAGCCCGTACCCTGGATTTTTAAATAAGCAAGTTGCAACACTGAGACCCATTCCAAAATTGGAAATCGAGTTTGCTGCTCTGAGCAATCACTCACGGGTTTTGTAAAAATTTGGGGAGGTTTTGGTAGCAGGAGGTGCGGGAAAATTTGGGGAAGAAAGCTGGGGTAACGTTAGAAAAAAAGGGTTTGGGGAAAAGAGTGTTGGGAGGCTAGCCCTTAATGGCACCCCAAACCAATTTTGCAAGTTTGGGGGATGAGGGGGATGTGGTCGGAAAATTTGGCTTTGGCTGAGCAAGAACTCCCCCTGTTTCCCAGTATAAGGGGGAAAATAGGGTGCGGGTTTCGGTTGGGGACGGTGTATTTGTTGGGGTCCATTTAAGGGGTATAAATGGGGAAAATCTCCCACAAAGCCCGGGGCCCATAAAAACAGCTTGTTTTTTAAACCTGGGGCCAAAGTTCGCCCCTATCGGGATGGGGAAAAGGGATTGGGGTGGGGCTGGTGAGAACCAGCTGTATGGTCCATGTTGGAAACCAATAAAAAAATTTTAGAGGAAATTTGGGGGGTTTTTCCTTTTAAAAATGATTTGGGGATTAGACAAAAAAACTAAAGGCGGGAACCCCTCCAGAGTAATTTTTTTCGGGAAATGTTCCCTGTTCCCCCCCCCCCCCAACCAAGGGGGCAGCGGGAAAATAAGAGGGTAAACAAAATTGGCTAAAAATTGGTGTAGGAAAGGGGGGTTTGGGTTTTTGGGGGGGCCTGATTTTGTCTTGGCTTTTTGATTAGGCTTGGGACGGGTTGCCCCTAAAGGGGGGAGGGTTTGCAGCTTTTTATTGGGGGGGAAAAATGGGGGAAGTTGGGGAATATTTAGGGAAACCTGGGGGGGGGGGGGGAAAAAAAACTACACATTAGCTTCAAGTGTAAAGATAGAGAGCGGGGGGAATTAGTAATAAATCAGGGGGGTTTGGATTTGGGGGGAGGGGGTTTTTGCAATATCTAAAAAGGGAAAAGGAATAAAAGATAAAAAATCTTTAAATTGCATGCAAACCAAGGGCCGGGTCTGCCAAAACCCAAAAAAAAAGGGAAACTAGAATTATTAATTGCAGAAGAAAATATGACATAGTGGGTTTTAATGAGCGGGGCTGGATGGGGAGGCCTTCCGCGGGCGGTTAATTTGGCAGGGTTACAGTCTTTTTTGAATGGCCCGTAAACCCCGGAAGGGGGGAGGTGTTTTTTCCCTTTGAAAAATCCTGCCCCTGAAGCCATCACTGGGGAAGTTATGGGTTACAGGTAATGAACAGGGGGAAAAATCTTTTGGGAAAATATAAAGGGGGGTAATAACAGTAATAAAAGGTCTAATTAGTGGTTGTATCCCCCCAAAATTTTTTAACAAAACCCCAAATGGGAAAAATATGCTGGTAGGAAAAAGATAAAGCATTTTTTTGAATGGGGTTTGTTTTTATGGGCGATTTTAAAACTACCAAAAAATTTAAATTTGGGGAAAATCTAAAAACCTTTTTAGCTCTACAAAGGAAAGTTTTTTATAAATAAAGAAAAATTTAAATTTTTCCAAAAAGGGGGGTACAGGAACGGGATAGAGGAAAGGCCATTTAGAACTTCATATTGACTAATGCGAAAGAGTAAAAAAGGGTTTCAGGTTGAGGGGAGCGGGGGAAATTTAGTGACCAAAATTTTAATAGATTTCCCTTTTTAAACCCTTTCCAATAGAGCTTTTTGTCATGGAGCCACAAAAAACTGTTTTTGAGGAGGGCTAATTTTTTCCTGCTTAAAAGGGGCCCCTTAAACTTTTAATAGGACGGGGACAAGGGGGGTTTTTAAAAATCCCGTAAAAACAAAAAAAGGGAAAAGATTTTTTAAAAAATCTTAAGGCGCCCCTGTAAAGAGGTAAAAAAAATTTTGAAAAACGGGAAAACCCCAGTGTGGATAACAGAGATGAAAAGGGGGGGGAGGAATAAAAAAAAAAGAAAGCATTTATCAACTAAAACGGGGGGGCAGTGAAGAGGCAAAAAAAAGCTATAAGGGAAAAAAAACTATGAAAAAAAAATGTTTTTAGGCAGCAAAGCTGGGGACAGAAAGCCGTAATTTTTAAAAAGAAAAAGAAAAAAACCCCAAAATATTTTTAATTGGGATAAATGAAAATAAATTAAAAAAAGAAAATGTTGGCCTTTAAAAATTTACTGAGGAGAAAACTGTGGAGGGCGAAAAGAAGAAAGAAAACCCTAAAAAAACCCTTTTTCTTCTCTACTGTATTTACGAGGAGGATAGTTTCCCTGTTGATGAGAAAGGGAGGTGGAAAATTTCCAAATTAAATGTTTTTGTCAACCCCAGGAAGAAGTGCAAGCCCCGCCTTGGGAAAAGCTTAAAATAGACAAATCCCCAGGCCCTGTTTGGTTAAACTGCGTGTCCTAAGGGGAGAAAAAGAAAAGTGTAGATGGGCCCCACATTTTAATATTTAGGGACTGCAAAAAAACCGGGGTATGCCCAAAAAAAGGATTGGGGTTAGAAAATTTTTGTCCCAAATATTAAAGAAAGGGTCAAAATTTTGATCCGGGAAAACTTGGGCCCGGTAAGTTTAACTTTGTTGTCTTTTAAAAATTGTTTAAAGGTTTTCTAAGAGATGCTACCCTAGGTATTCACGGGAAAAAAAATGTATAACGCCTTTTAGAAAGGGTTTTTATGAAAAATTTGGTTTGTAAAAACTAATTCATCAGTTTCCCTATGGGAAGTTATTTCCCAACGGGAAATGGGGGTTTGGGCACTGGATGAAATATTTTTGGGTTTTTTCTAAAGCATTTGATACTGTTCCACATAAAAGGTTGGTAAGTAAAATGAGAATGTTTGGGAAATGGGAAAATGTTTTGAAAGGGGTAAAAAAATGGCCGGGGAGAAAAAAACCAAAGGGTATTTAATTAATTTACATTTCAGACTGGATCCATGTTAAAAAGTGGGGAAAAAAAGGGGGCCTCAGTTTTGGGGCCCTACCCTTTTTAAATTTTTTTTCATAAATGATCTTACACGGGTTTGGGCCAGTGGGAATATCGATATTTCAGGATTTTTAAAGTTTCTGAAAATGGAATCCAAACATAGTGGATAATGTGTTATTATAGGAGGGGGCAAATTTTGATTCTAACGAAGGGGAATTTGTTTAATTTTCGGGAAAAAAATTTAGTTTCTAAAACCGAAGGAATTTTGGGGGGTGTTTGGCGGGAAACGAAGAGTGTTTTTAATTTTTTAAAAGGGGCCCTGCGAAAAAATGGCTTTTTCATGGGGAAAGGGAATTCTGGGCATAGCCAAATTTGACAGGGTCCGTGTTTAAAGCCAATCAAGGGACCGGGCCCGGGGATTTTTTGACGTCCCCGCACTATAAAAGCCCGGGCGCAAGGGCTGGCAGTTCACACTGCTTTCACTGTGCTGTGTGGGACGCTGTGTTTATCATGATATTATACTAAAGAATAACTTTTATAAGCGATTTTTGGGGGGTTTGTCCCCGTTTGGTCTCAAAAGACTGCTTCCTTACGTTTAATTTTGATTTTTGGGGGTTTTTTTTTGGATTGAAGCCCGGGTTTTGGCCCAATTCTGGCATTTTAAAATTTTTTTAATGTTATCTGCTCATTTTCGGGCCCAAAATTGAATATCCCGGGTTACTAACCCTTTTTGTGTTGTTTTCAGTTAAAAAAAACACCCTTTTTTAAAATCCAAATCCACTTTTAATTTTTGGTTCCCTTTTTTTTGCGAAAATTTAGATCCAGGGGTTTTTTAAAAAGGCTGTTTGCTTTTTGTGGTCACTAAAAAAACAATGTTTTTCAACACCAAAGAAAAAATTTTGACGGGAAGGCTAATTCACACCCCAAAGTTTTTTTTACAAATTTTTTTGGGTTGTTTTTTTCCCAAAAAATTACACCCCTTTTTTTTAACATGCTACAAAGCTGGAAATTTTTGGGTTGTCAGCACATTTTTTTTGGGAAAAAACTTAACCCAAAGGGTTAAAAAAGAAATTTTTCTGCAGTTTGTCCCCAGTAAAAAACGTTGTTTTTCCCCCCAAAAAAGAAATTTTTGGGTGTAGCATAATTCATTTTCCGGGGTTTTAATTACGATTTTCCCTTTTGGTTGTTTTCCCGAAAAATTACCGCCTTTTTTAACACGCTAACCAAAATGTTTGGAAATTTTTGGCCCGTATTTCTTTTTGCATCAATTTACATCCAAGGGTTAAGTAAGTATTTTTTTTCCCCTTTGTACTCAGTAAAAAAAAAACCGTTTTTTTTTCCACCCCAAGGAAGAAAATTTTGGTTTTTAAAAAAGGGGATAAATTTTTTAATTCTAGGGTTAATTAAGATTTTTTTTGGTTGTTGGGTTAAAAAATCCAGCAGTTTTAAAACATGTACAAAGTGGAAAATTGTTGGGGGAAACCATTTTTTTTGGCAATTTAAAAAAGGGGTTTAAAGCTCAGTATTGTTTCTACATTTGTATCAAAAAAAGAAACTTTTGTTTTTCAACACCAAAAAAGAATTTTGGCTGTGCATTTTTTCATACCCGAAGGTTAATTAAGCCTTTTGTGCTTTTATATTCGGGAAAATACCGGTTTTTTTTAAAGGGCACATAAAAGAAAATTTTTTCCCTGGCCATTTGTGGAGGTTTTTTTAATCCAAAGGGTTTTCCCCCAAAGTTGTTAGGGGGTTTAAATAGGGGAGTCAAATACAGGGTGTGTTTTAATCATATACAGATATCTTCATTAAACGGGTTTTTTGTAAATTTTGGGTTTAAATAGTATGGGGCCAGAAAAGGTGGCAGGCCCCTTTAAAGGAGTGGAAAAGTGGCACAAAATTCCTGGGGGGCACAGGTCGCAGACAGAAAGGGGAGGGTCCCCAAGCAGGGGTAAACTCAGTGAGGTCAAAAAACCGCCCGCTGTCATTGGGGCCCGTGTGTTTTTTCGGGAAAACCCAATGGTTCTTGATTGGTTGCCCTGGTTTCCCCCCATTCCCTCCCAGTTGAATTGCCCAACCCCCAGCCAAGAGACATTTGGGAAAATTTCAGAAAAACCCCCTTTTATTTTGGCAGGGCCCCGGGAGGGGTCAGGGCCCCTCACTTGTCATAAAACCCGCCCTGCCCCATGGGTTTCCCTCACCCAAAGAGTTTTACTATGTGGGTCGGGGTTTTCAGCCCCCCACTTACACCCGAGGACGAACAATTTGAGGACTTTTGCAGTTATTTGGCGACGAAGAGGTGGGGGGGGAAAACCCCCCTGCTTTTGCGTTTTTGATGGGGGAGGGGCATGAAAAGGGTTTTTTGGGAGCTATAAGCCTTTGCATACCAAGACCTTTGAGGAGGACGCAGTGAAAACCCCAAAACACTCATGAAGAATAAAGGGGGTTGGTTGAATCCGTTTCTGCCTTAACCATTTTGTTCAAAAGCAGCTTTAGGGAACTTAAAATGAAGAAAACCCAAAAAACTACAGGGAATGTTTTAGGTGTTTTTTTGATTCGGTGCCATTGTTGATGTAATTCAGTAAAAAAAATGGAATGGGACAGAACAAAAAAAACGCAAAAGCAAATGCTGCAAAACTGGTTTATAAAAAAATGGAAAGGCCCCTTCCCCCGGGTTAAAAGGGGGAAAAAAGGGGAAAGGCCCCCCCCTGTTAAGGTTTGGAAAAAAAAAGGGGGGGTTCCCCCTGTTAACGGTGGAAAAAGGGGAGGCCAAACCCCCGTTTTTAAAGGTGGAAAAAAAAGGGGAGGCCTCCCCCGTTACTGGGTTTATCAATTTCCCCCCGGGTTTAATTAAAATTTTTTTGTTAATAATTTATTCCCGTTTTATCAATTTTCCCCCCTTTCATCAATTTCCCCCCGTTAATAATTTCCCCCTGTTTTTAAAATTTTATTCCCGTTCAACAAATTTCCCCCCGTTCAATAATTTTCCCCCCCGTTAATTATTTTTTTCCTGTTTTATCAAATTTTTTCCCATTCAATAATTTTCCCCCCGTTAATATATTTTTTTTATGTTTATTTAATTTCCCCTGTTCCCAAAAATTTTTCCCCTTTTTAATAAATTTTTTCCCGTTCAAACTATTTCCCCCGGTTTATCAGTTTTTTGTTGCCGTGTTTCCCCACCTTTTGCTACGTTACCCCACCCTTTAATTTCCGCCGCCCGCCCGACCTTTTGGCCTGAAACCCTTTTACTACGGTTTTTGTTTCTTTCCCGCACCTGCTGGCCCGGCTGCCCCAAAGTAAATCGGCCAGGGGGTTCGACCTTTGGGGATCCCCCAGGCAGGTCCCAAACCCCCTTTGTTTGGGGGTTCTGGTTTAAAAACCCGGGGCCTACTTTGGGTCGCTCCCCGGGTGGCTTTGGGAAACGCTTGCGGTGGTCCAGTGGGTCCAACCGCTTTTTCCCTGACAACATGAAGCAGTGGAATTTACGGGATTCTTCCCCTTTGTCTGGGGTCCGCATGAAAAGGGGCCCGAGCAAAAGGGAAAGGGGTCAGCATGAGTGCCCCTGGCCCACATTAAAAATTTCACAGGGGTGCACTCCCCGTCCGCTTGGATATCAAAAAAACCATTTTAGCCTTTTTTCTGTTCATAGAGTCAAATTTCCAAAAATATTAAGGCTGGAATTCCAAAGTTTGGAAATTTTTCACATATTAGGGCCCATGTTGGGGGGGGCCCCTTTGCCGTGCAGCTTAAAGAGGTTTGGGGGTGATTTGGGGGTGTAAGAATGGGTGAAGTGCATGCAAAGTTTCCTGGCCCTTTTTTAATGTTTGCAGATGGGTGTAAAGGGCTTGAAAAAACCCGTTGAGCATTTTTTCCCGTTTTGTGAAATTGTTGCCCGGGGAATCATCCCGTCCCCTTGGATCATCAAAAAATTTTTAATTGCCTTTTTTCAAAATTTTTTCCCCCTGTTTAAAAAAAATTTATTTTTATTCATCCCAAATTTCCCCCCGTTAATATATTTTTTTGTTCATCAATTTCCCCCGTTCAATAATTTCCCCCTTTTAAATTATTTTTTTTCCTTTGTTAAAAATTTTTCCCCCGTTCTAAATTTCCCCCTTTAATATATTTTTTGTTCATCAATTTTCCCCCCTTTTAATAAATTTTTCCCCCTTTTTTTACGAAATTTTTAAAATTTTTTTCCTTTTTCATCCAAATTTCCCCCCTTTAATAATTCCCCTGTTAATTTTATTTTTTCCCGTTTTATTAAATTTCCCCCCGTTCATCGTTCTTTTTGCCCGTGTACCCCACCTTTCTGTAAGTTATGACCCCAATCTCCCCGGGTGCCCCGACCCGTTGGCTGACCTTTTACTACGAGTTTGTCTTACGATTTTGAAACCCGTGGCCTCGGGCCCCCAAACTAGTCGGGCAAAGGGGTAGCGGGCCTGGGAGGGTCCCGAGAAAGCGCCATCCCCCCTTTGGGGGGGTTTGGTGGAAAAAAGGGACCTACCCTTAAAACCCGCTCCCTTTTCGTTTGGGGGGCCCCCTTGCGGTGGTCCGGGACCACTACCGGTGTTACAAATGGCAGGGGGAAGTTAATCCCCAAGTTTTCCCTGGGGGAGGCTTTTTAAGGGTGCAGAGTTCCAAACCCCCTTTTAAAAGGGGGGACCCCGCGTTAAAAAAAAATTTAAAACCCTTTTTCCTTGGGCATGGGTCATTCTCCTAATTTTAAGGCTGGAATTACCCGTTTGGAAATTCCCTTCGGTAAAGTTGGGGGGGCCCCGGGTGCGAAATGAAAGGGTATTGGGGTGAAAGAAGGTTAATAGACCCGTTGTTTTGGGCCCAGAAGGTTTTGGGGGGTTGAAGTGAAAAAGGAGGTTCCCCTGGGTGTACTTGTTTGGGCCCCGGGTGGGTACCCCACTTGGGAAAAAAAATTGGTTTTTCCCTCAAAATTTTTTGGTTAATTTTTCACTAATTTTCCCAAAACGTTTAAATTTTCCCCGTTTTAACCCCTTTTAATTTTTTCCTGATTTTTTTTACCAAAATATTTTTTTTGTTCAAAACCCCCTTTTTTTTTTTTAGTTTTTTCTTTCCCCCCTTTTTTAAAAAAACCTGGCACAAACCCCGAATAATTTTTTTTTTTCACAACCCCCGCCCCATAATTCCCCCGAAAACCGGTTTAACCCCCGTTCCGTTCCTGGAAAAGGGGTTGGGTTCCAACCTTTTTGGCCCTTTGGCCCCCAAACCCCCACCGCTGGGCCCCGTTTTTCCCGGCCCACTACCGATTTTCGGGCTCTGGCCCTGGCCCGACACCCAAGTGTGCCCCAATGGGTTTTAGGGAACCCTTGAAACCCCCTGTTTGGGCGGGCGCCCTTGAAAAAAGGGGGTTCCAAAAATCCACCGTTGTGTTGGGGGGGGCCCCCCAATTTCTTTCCGGGGCCCAAAATTAAACCCTTTTTACAATTCAAAGGAAACCCAAAATTTTCCCGGCCCCGTCTTTTTTTCAATTTCCAAAACTTAAAAAAAGGAAAGGGGTGGGCCCCCTCTTGGGGCCCGGGGTGGGGAGTTTTGAGGGGGTAGGCGAAATGGTTAGGGGGCCCCTTAATTCCCCAAAAGGGAGGAAAAAAGGGGGCCAAGGCTGGGCAATTTTTTCAAGGGGGGGAACCACCTAAAAGGGGGGGGGTTTCCCCGGGGGCCACAAGTTAGGGGGGCCCCCCAAAATTTGGGGTTTGTTTTGGGGAGAAAATAAAGGGGGGGAAAATCCCTGGGTTTACCCTTTGGCCCCCCTTTGTTATTTAATTCTTTGATTCTAGGAAAAAAGGCCCCAAACCCCCGTTAAAAAAACATAGGTGGGGAAAGGGGGGCAAAAAGGGCCCCGGGGTCCCTTTTTTAAAATGGGGGGTTAAATATGGGTTTTTGGGGGGAAAAGGTTGGGCTCGAGGCAGGCAAGAGTAAAATTGGCCCTTTTATGTGGGCTGGGCCCCAAACTTTTCCCCGTTGGGGATGCCCCCAGGGGCCCCTTTAATTTTTGTTAAGACCGGATTTGGGAAAAGGAAAAAAAATGGAAAATAAAGGGAAATTTTTCCCGGGGGGAAAATTTTTGGGGGCCCCTTGGGTTTAAAAAAAAAGGGGACCAAAAAAATTTTTTCCCAACCCTCGGGGTTTCCCCGGGGGTCCCCCGTACGGACCCCAATGGGTTTTTTGCCGGTCCACACCGGTCCCCTTGGTGTTTTTTTTTAACGGCTTTTATTTCACCCAAAAAAAATTGGGGGAAACCTCTTTTCCTAAAAAATTTAAAATTTTGTTCCTTGGGGGGGGAGAGCGGGGGTTTTCCCCCCCTTTTTGATGTTAAATTTTGGGGGGGTGGGCCCACTGGGGATTTCCCAGGGCCCCGTAAAATTTTTTGCGGGTTTGGGAAAGGGAAGGGAAGGGGCAACCGGGGGTTTTTTGGGAAAAAGGGGAAAAAAGCCCCCTCCCTGCTCCCCGGGCCCCCTTTCCAACTTTTTTTGGGGTTTGGGGTGTGAAACCAACCCCCCCTTCAAAATCCCCCTTCCTTTTGGGTTTGGAAAGGGGTGTTTCCCCCCTTTTGGAGAAAAAGTTGGTTATGGATAGTGGGGTGGTCCCCCAAAAAACATGGCCGGGGGAAAAAAAAGCAAAAAAGGGGGGTTGGGGGGGGCCCGCCTACCCGCTGGGACTCCCTTTTGTGTGCCCCCCACTTTGGTGGGGGTTAAAGTTTTGGGGTTTTTGAAACCCATGTAGGTCGTCCCTCCGGTTGTTTTTTTTCCAGAATTTTGGGGCTTTTTTCCATTAAAACTATTTTTTTAGGCTTCAAATTTCCGTTTTTTTTGAAAAAACCCCCGGTTTTTTTTTGGGCCCGTTTTTTCCCCCTTAAGGGCCCGGGAATTTATAGTTTAAAACGATTTTTAAGAGCGACGGCGTCATATGATGTGATACTAAAACAAATTGTATGAAGGGCCAAAAAAAGCTCCCTCTTTATATTTAGCATGGGGAAAACGTTCCCACGCCCCTTCGGCTTGTTGGGGCCCGGGGGAAAAAAAGGGGTTTTTTAAAACCCCGATTCGTTCCGAAGTAATTCGGACCGAAAAATAATTTTTTTTCGGAAAATTCGGCGAGCCCCGGGGAATCGAATTTTTTAGAAATTGCCCATCTTGTTATTTCAAATGGAGTGGTTTGGTTTAAGGGGGCCTGGGGAGAGAAGTGGCAGATGTGGTTTAAAATTTTAAATTTAAACAAGGTTATGCACATGGGGAGGAAAAATCCATTACTGATTTCATGTTAAAAAAGAAAAACTTTTAGTAAAAAATGCCTGGAGAAGATTGGGGTCCTGATGGACAGTAAAATTAAAATGTAGCAAACCCGTTTTAGGCAGATTTGCCAAGGCAATAGGTATGGGTTGTATTAAAAAGGGGCTTTGATGCAATTTATGGGGCCCTTATTCTCCCAATAAACAAAATCCCCTGGGTTTGACCACACAGGAAAATTGTGTTAAAAGTTTTTGGGGACCCGGGATACAGGAAAGGGCGTTGAGAAATTGAAAAGGTTTCAAGGGGGGGGAACAAAAATAATAAAAGGATGGGGGGGCCCACAAAACCCGAAAGATTAGAAAAAGGGTTTGGGTTATTTTTTTTTAGAGAAAAGACGGCTTTTGGGTGGACATAATAAATTTTGTTTTTTAAAAATATTAAGGGGCCCAAAATTAAAATCACCCCCAAAAATTTTTTATTTTCCGGGGCTTTTATCTAAGAACAAGGGGGGATCCCCCTAAGTCTTGAGGGAAAAAACAGTTTTTACAAAAACTTTGAAAGGGTTCTTTTTCTTTTTGAGCGGGTTTGACTTTTGGAAATCTCCTTTCCAGGGGGAAATTCTCATGGGGAATTTATAAAAAGTTCAAGAAGGGCTTGGAAGATTTCTGGAAACGGGTAAATTTAAAAATTTTAGTGATAGGGGTTCTGAAAAAGGGGGCGGGGTTTCCCTTTCCCAGATGTTAAAAAATTAACAAATTAAGTGACCAGGATTCTGGAAAAGGGGCTGGATACATTTCTAGATGTTTTATAGCAATTAAGTGACTAGGTTTTTGGGGAAAAAAAGTTTGGGTACATTTCTAGAAGTAATATAACATTTTAGTTACCGGGTTCTGGAGAAAGGGGGGTTGATCCAAAGGGGGTTTTTTCCGATTTTCCAGATTAGAGTCAGGAAGGGAATTTTTTTTCTAATATTAGGGTTAAATTTGGGTTTACCTCATGGGGTTTTTTTTCCTTCCTCTGGGGATCCAACACCCTTTTAAAACTTTAGCAAACATTTTCCAAATAGGCGAAAATTTGGGTTGCCCCTTTTGTCCCTTTTTTTTGGGCCCGACCAAAAAATTTAACTATTTTTTTCTTACTGCAATTTTTTTTTTTTTGTTCCCAAAAGGTTTTTTTTTGTGGGTTTTTTTTGGGGAGGATCTGTAAATTAAAAATTTCCAAAATTTTTACACGGTTTCCCTGAAATAAAATGGATTCCCAAATTTTTCACTTAAACTTTAAAATTTTCCCCCTGTTTAAGGTTTTGGGGCCCTGGGGCGGGGAAATAACCCTTTAAAATAAAATCAAAAGGTTTCCTTTTTTGGGAAAAAAATGGGGGCTTCCAAAAGGGTTTAAAAAGTAACTTTTGTTTAAATTTTTTTTGGGTCTTTCTGCTGGGGAAATTTTAAATATTCCCGCAGGTCATATTTTAAAAAAATGTGGTTTTTTAACCCAAAATTTTTTTTTTTCACAATTGTCAAGGGGTGGACCCAAAGGGCTTTTTTAGAAATTTTTTGGGGGGTTGTTGCGGGGGAAATACACTATACTTTAAGGTCCTATTTTAAAAAAAGTGGTTTTTCACAGCTTTTTTTTCACAATTTTTCAAAGTCGCCATAGTGCCCTGTTTTGAATTTTTTGGGGGGGGGATGTTGCTGTGAAATAAGTTAACTTTCAGGGCCTCCCGTAAAAAATTTTTGGGTTTTTAAAACATTTGTTCTTTACAATTGGGCAAAAGTGGCGGGAAAGGGGGGCAGTTTTTGAAATTTTATGGGGGGTTGGTGCTGTCAAAAACCCGAATTAAATAGGACACAAGAAAAAGGGCACCTGGGGGAAAAAAGGGGGTTTTAACCACCAGCATTTCCAAGGAAACCAAATTGGGTCCGTTCTTATACGGAGGGGGCAAGGGGCCCCTCGTAGAGGGAAAAAAATTCGAAAGGTACCCCGAAACTTTACTGGGGTAGAGGAACTGGAGGGCTTATTTACACCTTCCGCTTTTCCCCACTCTTCTTAGTAATGTTTTTTTTTTCTGCTCATAAGGGAATTTTTTTTTCGTTTAATGGGGAAGGGACGCCAGCCTGGGCTCTCGGCGCCCCCTGTAACAAAGGCCCCGCTAGCTGAAAACCCGCGGTTTAAAAATGACGAACACCCGGGCCCCCCTCCACCGGAAACCCCCTGTAAATCGGGGCCCTCTAAATGAACCTTCGTGTTTAAAAGAGACAACGCCAGCCCTAGCTCTCACCCACCTCCCTGTAATCCAGCCCTGCCGTGAACCCTTCCCCTGATCCCATTTTTCAAACCTCCCCCCCTTTATCAAAATTTCCTTCAAAACCCCCTTGACGTTAAATGCAAAAATTTTTAGACAGGGCCCCCTTTTACCTAAATTGGGGGCCTCTTTTTTCATTTGCTTCACACCTAATTCCCCAGTGAAACAATGTCAACCAAGTAAAAATGGCGTAGCCCTAGCAGCGCCCTATTTTGGAAAACAAGTTGTTTTTTAAAATAAAATTATTTCTTATTAGTCATTTTCGCCCGTGGCCATAAGGGGCCCTGTTTCGGGGGTTTTTTTTTCTTGGGGGCCCTTACAGGATTTGGATAGCAAAAAGTCCAATTTTCACTATTTAAAAACGTTTAAAGGGACTACTTTCTTCCGGACTTTTTAATCTGTGGGGCAGCAGGTTTTTGGGGGGGCACTGCATCCAGGACAGGCTTTGTGAAAGGGCAAGTTTTAAAATAAAATGGGGGGTTCAAAGACCCATTTTCCCCCACTTTTAAATTTGTGGGTTTAGACAGGTTTTTTTTTTGTCAACTGCGGGCCCGGGGAGGGATAGTCATTGTCCTTTTAACTAAAATTTGGGGCTACAAAGAAATTCTTTTTCCGCCAAATTTTTTTAATTGGGGGGTCCCTGGCAGGTTTAGGGTATTTCGCGGGAAGGGGGAGGTATAAATCAAAAGGGCCAGTTCAACTAAAAACGGGGTTTTAAAGATCCTTTTTCCGGCACATTTTTTAAATTTTGGGGCATAGAAAGGTTTTAGGGTTTAGCTGCGGTCGGACAGGTTTTTTGTCCCAAAGTCCCCTTCACTAAAATGGTGGTTCAAAGACTCCTTTTTCTGGCACTTTTAAAATCTGTAGGGTTTTCAGGTTTGGGGGGTGATGCTTTGGTACCGGGCAGGTATAGTCAATTCCCGTTCAACTAAAATGGTGGTTCAAAGACCCCTTTTTCCCGGGGCCCTTTTTTAAATTTTGGCTCGACAGGTTTTAAAGGTCCCCAATGTGTCAAGGGCGGTTATTCCCAAAGTCCAGTTCAAATTTTAAAAGGTGGTTTAAAAACCTTTTTTTTTCGGGCACTTTTTTTTTGGGTCAAAGCAAGGTTTTGGGGGTCAGGTGCGGGCCAGGAAAAAAGCTTTGGGGAAATTTTCCCGTTCAATCTAAAATGGTGGTTTTAAAGAAAACCAATTTTTTGGCCCCCTTTTAAAATTTTGGGCGGGGAAGGTTTTTAAAGGTTAACTGCGGTTTTCCCGGGCAGGGATAACCAATCTCCAGTTCAAATAAAATGGGGTTCAAAGACTTCTTTTTCCGCCACTTTTTTTAAGCTGGGGGTCATAAAAGTTTTGGGGGGTCAACTGGGCCCCCGACTGGGTTTTAGTCAATGGGCCATTTTTAAATAAAATGGGGAAACAAAAACCCCTTTTTTTTGGACATTTTTTAAAATGTGGGTTTATGCAGGGTTTTAGGGGCATCTGGGTAAAGGGGCAGGGATAGTTAATGTCAAATTCAACTAAATGGTGGGGGAAAGACTCCTTTTTTCCCGTCCCCTTTTTTAATTTTGGGGGGGTCATGCATTTGAGGGCTTGCTGCGGGACAGGGGAGTAGAGTTAATTCCCTTTCAACTAAAAAAGGGGGGTTTAAAGACTCCTTTTTTTGGAAAAATTTTTAATTTTTTGGGGGGAGACAGGATTAAAGGGCCTACTGCACCCCGGAAAGTATAGTCAAAGGGCCCGTTTTAACTAAAATTTTGAATTAAAAACCCATTTTCCGGGCACTTTTAATCTGTGGGTTCCCCAGGTTTAAATTTGGGTTTTCTGCGGTCCAGGGCAGGTATAACAATTTTCAGTTAACTAAAATGGTGTTTCCAAAATCCTTTTTTTTGGGACCCTTTTAATCTGTGGGGCTTTCTGGGTTGAGGGTTTAATTCTGTTTTAAAAAGGGAAGGGGACAGTTAATGTCCAAATTTAACTAAAATGGTGGTTCCCAAAGACTCCTTTTTCTGTAAATTTTTTAAACTGTGGTCATGGGGTTTGGGGAGTTTTGTGGTACAGGGGCCCGGTATAATTTTTGTCCTTCAAAAATTAAATGGTGGGTTTAAAGATCCTTTTTTTGGGACCCTTTTTTAAATTTTGGGTCAGACAGGTTTAAAAGGTTTTTACTGCGGTCCAGGGCAGGGGATAATCAATGTTTAATTCAATTTAAAAGGTGGCCAAAGAAATTTTTTTCCCGGGACCCTTTTTTTTTTTGTGGGACGACCCGGTTTTTAAAGGGCATACTGGGGTTTCCGGACAGGTATAGTCAGTGTCCGTACAACAAAAAGGTGGTTCAAAAAATCTTTTTTACCCGGGTTTTTTTTAAAAAAGTGGGGCTGGACAGGTTTAAAAGGTCCCAAAGCAGTCCAGGGAAAGGGTTTTTTTCCCAAAGTCCATTCAACTAAAATGGGGGATTTTAAAGGGTACTTTTTCTGGAATTTTTTAAAATTTTTGGGGCCCGACAGGTTTTTTTGGGGTTTATTTTTTCTGTTCAAAAGGGGATCAATTGTTATCAACTAAAATGGGTTCAAAGAATCCCCTTTTTTCCGGGACTTTTAACTGTGGGGGCAAAAAGGTTTAATGGTTTTAATGCGGGCCCGGGCAGGTATAGTCAATGTCCCTTCCACTTAAAAAGGGGTTTCAAAGATCCTTTTTTTCCGGGACTTTTAAAAAGGGGTCAGACAGGTTTTTGGGGGCATGTTGTGGTCCCGGCAGGTAAAGTGAAAATTTCCCTTTTAAAAATAAAATGGGGGGTTCAAAAGACTCCTTTTTCCGGGACTTTTTTAAACTTGGGTCATGCAGGGTTTTAGGGTCATTCCTTTCGGTACAGGCAGAGGATATCAAAGTCTTGTTCCAAAATAAAAAGCAAGGGCCCCAAAGCTTGCGGGTATTCCTTCCCAATTTAAGATACCATAAATTGCAAGCAGACTGGGCACACTGGTGCTTTTGGGGGGCCCCCTTGGGAAATGAGGTTCAATTTGGATAAATGTTTGGGGTTTTGATCTGGGAAAATAATTACAGGTTCCTTTTTCCAAAAGGGGGAAAAACTTGAGTATTGGGGTTTTTTGAAAATATTGGGGGCGTTCTTGTAATTATAGACTTCAGAACACATGCAATTTCAAACAGCTGGCCCCTAGGGCCCAAATAAAATATTGGCGTGTATTAAAAGAGGATGGGCTTTACGGGGAAAAAGGATTCATTCTACCCGTTTTAAAGCATTGGTGGTCCCTAATTAGAATATGCTCCCCAGTTCTGGGGCCCCCTTTAAAAGAAGGGGTGTTTAAAGGAGGGTAAAAGAGAAGTACAAAGACAGAACCCAAAATTAATGGGGGGAATGGGCATCTTAGGGTTTTTTAGGAAAAGGTTAGTAAATTTAAATTATTTAGTCCCTTTAAAAAGAGGCTTTGGGGGGGGAAAATTAAAATTATATAAATATATAAATGGTCCCCACCCAAAAAAATATGGGGAAAAATTATTTCAAAAATTGGGAAACCCCCCCAAAAGAAAAGGGGACATTTCCTTTGATAGAGAAAAAAGGATTTAAAGTCCAGAAAAGGAAAAAAGGGGTTCTTTCCCCCTTTAAAAACTGTGAATCTTGGAATTTGCCCCCTAGGAGCGGGGGACGGCAGGAAAATGTAGAGAGTTTCAAGAAAAGGGTTAGTACCCACCTGGAAAATAAAGAATATTAAAACCTTTGAAGCCCAAAGTAAAATTCTGGATTTTGCTTTTTGGAGGCTTTGGGGGCCAAAAAATACGGTCTCCACTGGAGCCCGATTTGGGTTTTTCCTTGTGGGGTTTTTGGTAATTAACCCTTGGGGAGGCGGGGGGTTTAATGGTTTTCCCTTTTCTCTCCCCCTCCAACCCCAAATTTTCCCCACCCCCGGGTTTAAATTGGGTGGAACGTGTCTTTTTTCAACCGTACTAAAAAAAATTTTTTAACTATTTTTAAATGACTTTCCCCCCTTTTTTCCCTCCAATTTTTTAAATGTGGATCAGACAGGTTTTAAAGGGCATGCTGTGGGCCAGGACAAAGGGATTGTCCCAAAGTCCAGTTCATCTAAAATGGTGGGTTTAAAGATTCCTTTTTCCGGCAAATTTAAAATCTTTTTGGGGTCAAACAGGTTTATGGTTTTTAAATGCGGTCCCGGATGGGATAAATCAATTTTCCAAATTTAACTAAAATGGGTGGTTTTAAGGGCTCCTTTTTTCCGGGGCTTTTTAATCCCTGGGAGAAAAGGTTTTTTAAAGGATAAAAGGAAATCCAGGGCAGGGTTTTGGCAATGTCCAATTCAAATAAAATGGGGTTTTAGAGACTCCTTTTTCCCGGGACCTTTTTTTAAACTTTTGGGGCAGACAGGGTTTTTTGGTTTAAAAATGCGGCCAGGACGGGATATAAAGGGCCACCAATTAAAAAAGGGGGTTCAAAGACTCCCTTTTTTCCCCGCCTTTTAAAACTGTAGGGCAAAAGGTTTTTTAGGGGCACCCGGGGGTACGGACAGGGATAGTCAATTCTAGTTTCAACTAAAAAGGGGTTTTAAAAAAAATCCTTTATCGGGCCCTTTTTAATCCTGGGGGCAGAAAAGGGTTTAAAGGGCCCTATTTCGGTCCAGGACAGGGAAAAACTAATGTCCAGTTCAAATTTTAAAATGGTTTGTTCAAAAAAGTTCTTTTTACCACCCTTTTTTTTCCCGTGGGGCAAAAGGTTTTGGGGGGCATGCCGAGGGGGAGGGCCCGGTAGTTCAATGTCCAGTTCAACTAAAATTTGGGGGGCAAAAAAACTGCTTTGTCCCGGACTTTTTAATTTGTTTTTTCTTACAGGTTTAAAAGGTCATTTAAAGCGGTTTCCCCGGGGGAAAGGGATAGTCAATGTCCCTTTTAAAAAAAGGGGGTTCAAAGACCCTTTTTTTCCCCGGGCCCTTTTTTAAACGGTGGGTCCTTTCAGGTCCCGAGGGTAAAGGCGGTCCAAAAACAGGTTTTAGTAATCCCCTCAATTAAAAAAAATGGTGGTTCAAAAGGGCTAATTTTTCCGTCTCTTTTTTTAATCCCGGGGGTCGAAAAGGGGTTTTAAAGGGGTAAGCTGGGGTTTAGGGGCAGGGAAAAGTCAATGTAGTTAAACTAAAAAAGGGGGTTCCCAAACTCTTTTTTTTTTTCCCGCACTTTTTTATTGTGGGATGCAGGTTTTAGGGTCATGGTTTCAGTACAGGGAAAAGGGATATCAATGTCCCCGTTTTTAACTAAAATTGGGTGGTAAAAAAAACTCCCTTTTTTTACACTTTTTAAACTATGGGGGGAGACAGTGTTTTAAAAAAAAATTCCCAAAGCTGTCCAGGAAAACTTATATTCAATTTCCAATTCAACCCAAAATGGTGGGTTCCCCAAAAACCCTTTTCCCGGGTCTTTTAATTTGTTGGGCAGAAAAGTTTTGGGGGCATGCAGGGGGGGTTTTAAAAGGGCAGGGAATCAATGTCCAGTTCAAAATAAAATTGGGGTAGAAAGAATTTCCCTTTTTTCCCAAACTTTTAATCTATTTTTGGGGAAAAGGGGTTTTAAAGGGGCTGTTTCGGTCCAGGACAGGTATAGTTTAATTCCCCTTTAACTAAAAAGGTTGTTCCCAAAGGGGCTCCTTTTTACCGGGACTTTTTTAAACGTGGGGCAGACAGGTTTTAAAGGAAAACTGCGGGCCCGGGGGAGGGGTTTTTTCAAAGTTCCCCAACTAAAAAAATTTTTTCAAAGACCCCTTTTCGGCACTTTTTTATCTGTTTCAGACGGTCTAATGCTCAAACGGGGGTTTCCCGGACAGGGTTTAGTCAATTTTCCATTCCCCTAAAATGGGGGTTTTAAAGACTACTTTTTCCCGCAAATTTTTTAAAATTGGGGAAAAAAGGTTTAAGGTTTATTGCTGTTCCCGGAAAGTTTAAAAATCCATGTTTCCCTTCAAACTAAAATGGTGGTTTAAAGATCCTTTTTTCCCGGGACTTTTTTTTAACTTGGGGCAGACAGGTTTGATGGGATAATGCGGTTTAAACAGGGATAGTAAATGTCCCCCCTCAATTAAAAAAGGGGGTTCAAAGGAAACCCCCTTTTTCCCGCCCTTTTTAATCTGTAGTCATGCATTTTTTTAGGGGCAGGGTTTCCGGGACAGGGGCAGGGATAGTCAATATCTAGTTCAAACTAAAAAGGTGGGTTAAAGATTTCTTTTTCCCGCCAATTTTTTTCCCCTGTGGGGCGAAAGGGTTTTTTTGGGCATATGCGGTCCAGGGCCCGGTATAGTCAATGTCCCGTTCAACAAAATCCGGGTTTTAAAGATTTCCTTTTTTTTTGGAAATTTTTTAAAATTTTTGGGTAAACGGTTTTAAAGATTTATTTATGCGGTCCAGGGGAGGTAAGTCCAAAAGTCCCCTTCAAAAAAATGGTGGTTAAAGACCCTTTTTTTCCCGCACTTTTTAAAAGGGGGTTTAAAGCAGGTCGAGGGTCATGCCCGCCGGGGCCAGGGGCAGGTATAGTCAACGTCCAAATTTTAAATAAAAAGGTGGGTTTAAAAAACTAAAATTTTTTGTCTCTTTTTAAACTGTGGGTCCGACCCGGGTTTAAAGGTCTACTGCGGTCCAGGATGGTATAGTAAATGGGCCGTTTCAAATAAAATGGTGGTTGGGTTCCCCAAAAAGTTTCTTTTTCCACAAATTTTTTTTCTCTTTTGGGTTTAGAAAGGTTTTGGGGGGCATCTGCGGTCCAGGGAAGGGTTTTGCAAGTCCGTTCAACTAAAAAAGGGGTTCAAAGGGTTCCTTTGTCCCAATTTTTAAATTTTTGGGTTTTTACATTTTAAAGGTTTTAAAGACTTTCCCGGGCAAAGGGATAGGGCAACGTCCAGTTCAATTTTTAAAAAGGTTTTTTTCAAAGGACTCATTTTTCCCCTTTTTTTTAATCTTTTGGGGCGCAGGTTTAAGGGGGCAAGCCTGTGGTCTAAGGGCCCGGTATTGTCAAGTCCAGGTTTTAACTAAAAGGGGGGGTTCAAAGACTCCTTTTTTTCACTTTTTTATCTGTGGGTTTTCCCTTCAGGGTTTTAGGGTCATTTTCAGTAAAAACATGTAATTTAATGTTTAGTTCACCAAAATGGGGGGTTCCCCAAAATCCCTTTTTCACACCCCTTTTTAAACTTGGGGTCAGACGGTCTAATGGTCCCCCCCTTTCGGGCCAGGCGGTTTTAGTCAGTCAATGGGCCCTTCCAAATAAAACGGTGGTTTTAAAGACCCCCCCCCCCTTTTTTCCCGCCTTTTTAATCTATGGGGGGAGACAGTTTAAAGGGGCTTGCGTTGGGACGGCAGGTATAGTCAAAGGGCCATTTTTTTAAAATAAAATTTGGGGGGTTTTTAAAAATTCTTTTTCCGTTTACTTTTTTAAACTGTTTTGGGGCAGACAGGGGTTTAAAGGGGTTTTACTGCCGGGCCAGGGAAAGGGTTTTGTCCTAAAGGGCCAGTTCAACTTAAAAAAGGTTGTTCAAAGACTCCTTTTTCCGGGGTTTTTAATCCCTTAGGCAGGGCAGGGTTTTTTGGGGCACAATTCCCGTCCCCGGATGGTAAAAACAATGTTTCCCGTTTTTTCTAAAAAAGGTTTTTTCAAAACTTTCCTTTTTCCCCGGGTTTTTTTAAACTTGGGTCAAGGGCGGTTTAATTTGGGCATATTTCCCGTCCAGGCAGGTATAGTCAAGTCCCTTTTAATTAAAAATGGTGGTTCAAAGACCCCCTTTTTCTGGCACTTTTTTAATCTGTGGGTCAGACAGGTCTAATGGTCATACTTCGGTCCAGGACAGGTATAGTCAATGTCCTGTTCCACTAAAATTGTGATTCAAAGACTCCTTTTTCCAGCACTTTTTAATCTGTGGGTCAGACAGGTTTTAGGGTCATGTTGTGGTCCAGGACAGGTATAGTCAATGACCAGTTCCACTAAAATGGTGGTTCAACGACTCCTTTTTCCGGCACTTTTTAATCATTGGGTCAGAAAGGTTTAATGTTCATAATGCGGTCCAGGACAGGTATAGTAAATGTCCAGCTCAACTAAAATGGTGGTTCAAAGACTCCTTTTTCCGGCACTTTTTAATCTGTGGGTCAGACAGGTTTAATGGTTCTAATGCGGTCCAGGACAGGTATAGTCAATGTCCAGTTCAACTTAATGGTGTTTCAAAGACTCCTTTTTCTGGCACATTTTAATCAGTGGGTCATGCAGGTTTGAGGGTCATTCTGTGGTACAGGACAGGTATAGTAAATGTGTAGTTCAACTAAAATGGTGGTTCAAAGACGCCTTTTTCCGGCACTTTTTAATCTGTGAGTCAGACTGGTTAAAGGGTCATACTGCGGTCCAGGATATGTATAGTCAATGTCCAGTTCAACTAAAATGGTGGTTCAAAGACTCCTTTTCTGGCACTTTTTAAAATGTGGGTCAACAGGTTTTTGGGGGTCATTTGCGGTCCCAGGACAGGTAAAAGCAATGTCCAGCTTCAACTAAAAATGGTGGATCAAAGACCTCCCTTTTTCCGGCACTTTTTAATCTGTGGGTCATGCAGGTTTGAGGTCATGCTGCGGACAGGACAGTCGATAGTCAATGGTCTCCGTTCAACTAAATTGACAGATGACACCAAGCAATGCAGGTAGTGCAATCAATGGAAGATACTCATAAATTGCCAGCAGACCTGGACACACTGAGTGCATTGGCATCCACTTGGCAAATGAGGTTCAATGTGGAGAAATTTAAGGTTCTGCATCTGGGTGCGTGCGCGCGTAATCTACTAGGTATCCTATGTCCATGGGAGAAGAACTTGGAGAATCCTTGATGAGAAAGATCTGGAGATTCTTGTATATCAATAGACTACAGAACAGCATGCAATGTCAATCAGCTGACTCTAGGGCATAAGATATGGCGTGTATTTAAAAGAGGCATGGACTCGCGGGACAAGGGTGTCATTCTATCCGCTGTATAACATTGGTGCTTCCTCACTTAGAATAAGGCTGATCTATCTGGGCCCCCCCCGGTTTTAAAGAAGAGATGAAATAGTAAGTTCAATGCGCAGTTCAACTAAAATGGTGGTTCAAAGACTCCTTTTTCCGGCACTTTTTAATCTGTGGGTCAGACAGGTTTAATGGTTAGACTGCGGTCCAGGACATGTATAATCAATGTCCAGTTCAACTAAAATGGTGGTTCAAAGACGCCTTTTTCAGGCACTTTTTAATCTGTGAGTCAGACTGTTTAAAGGGTCATACTGCGGTCCAGGATAGGTATATCAATTCCCAGATCAACTTAAATGTGTTTCAAAGACTTCTTTCTGCAATTTTAATCAGTGGGTCATGCAGGTTTGAGGGTCATCAGTGGTTCAGGACAGGTATAGTCTATGTCCAGTTCAACTTAAATGGGTGGTTCAAATACTCCTTTTCCGGCACTTGTTTAATCCTTTGGTCAGACAGGTTTAATGTCCATATTGCGGTCCGGGACAGTATAGAAAATGACTCATCTCAATTAAAATGGTTGGTTTCAAAGACTCCCTTTTTCCCCCACTTTTTTATCTGTGGAGTCATGCAGGTTTGAGGGTCAGGGCTGCGGTACAGGACAGCCATAGTCAATGTCTAGTTCCAACTAAAATGGTGGTTTCAAAGACTTTTATCTGGCACTTTTTAATCTGTGGGTCAGACAGGTTTAATGGTCATAATGCGGTCCAGGACAGGTATAGTCAATGTCCAGTTCAACTAAAATCGGGGTTCAAAGATACCTTTTTCCGGGAGTTTTTAATCTGTGGGTCATACAGGTTTAATGGTTATAATGTGGCAGGTATAGTCAATGTCCAGTTCAACTGAAATGGTGGTTAGAAGACTCCTTTTTCCGGCACTTTTTAATCGGTGGGTCATGCAGGTCTGAGGGTCATGCTGCGGTCCAGGACAGGTGTAGTGAATATCCAGTTCAACTATAATGGTGGTTCAAAGACTCCTTTTTCCGGCACTTTTTAATCGTGGGTCAGACAGGTTTAATGGTCCATACTGCGGTCCAGGACAATATAGTCAATGTCCAGTCAACTAATATGTGGTTCAAAGCAACCTTTTTTCCGGCACATTAATCCTGGGTCAGACAGGTTTAATGGTCGCTAATCAGTCCAGGACAGGTATAGTTCCAAAGTCCAGCTTGCAACAAAAAGGTGGTTCAAAGACTACTTTTTTCGGCACTTTTTTATCTGTGGATTCATGCAAGGTTTGAGGTCATGCTGCAGTCAGGAACAGGTATATCATGTCCTAGTTTTCCACGAAAAATGGTGGTTCAAAACTCCTTTTACCAGCACATTGAATCTGTGGGTCAGACAGGTCTAATGGTCATACTGCGGTCCAGGACAGGTATAGTCAATATCCAGATCAACTAAAATGGTGGATCAAAGACTCCATTTACAGGCAAAATAAAATCTGGGGGTCATGCAGGTTTTAGGGTAGAGCTGTGGTACAGGACAGGGATAGGCAATGTCCAGTTCAAATAAAATGGTGGTTCAAAGATTCCTTTTTCCGTCACTTTTTAATCTGTGGGTCAGACAGATTTTGGGGTCATACTGCGGTCCAGGACATGTATAGTCAATGCGCAGTTCAACTAAAATGGTGGTTCAAAGACTCTTTTTCCCGGCACTTTTTATCTGTGGTCAGACAAGTTTAATGGTTAGACTGCGGTCCAGACAGTATAATCAATGTCCATTTCAACTAAAAAGGGTTCAAAGACGCCTTTTTCCGGCACTTTTTAATTCTGTGAAGTCAGACAGGTTAAAGGGTCATACTGCGGTCCGGGATATAATAGTCAATGTCCCGTTCAACTAACAATGGTGGTTCAAAGACTCCATTTCCGAGCACTTTTTAAAATGTGGGGTCAACAGGTTTTTGGGGTCATGTTGCGGTCCAGGACAGGTGTAGTCAATGTCCATTACAACTAAAATGAAGGTATCAAAGACTCCTTTTTCGGCACTTTTTTATCTGTGGGTTAACAGGTCTAAGTGCTCATACTGCGGTCCAGGACAGGTATGTCAATGTCCAGTTCCACTATTATGGTGGTTAAAGACTACTTTTTCCAGCACTTTAAATCTATGGGTGAGGACAGGTTTTAAGGGTCATGCTGCGTCCAGGACAAGTATCGTCAACATGTCACAGTTTCATTTAAAATGGTGGTTAAAAGACTCTTTTTCCGGCACTTTTTTAATCAGTGGTCAGACAGGTATAATGGTCATACTGCAGTCCAGGACAGGTATAGTCAATGTTCAGTTCAACTAAAATAGTGGTTCAAAGACTTCTTATTCCGGCACTTTTTAATCTGTGGGTCAAGCATTCCAATTGGTCATCACTGCGGGTCCGCACCAGTTAGTCCAATGTCATTCCACTAAAATGGTGGTTGAAAGACTCCGTTTTTTCAGCACTTTAAATTTATGGTGAACAGGTTAAGGGTCATTCTGCGGTCCAGGACAGGGTTATAGGTCAATGCCAGTTCAACTAAAAAAAAAAAAAAAAAAAAAATTTTAGTGGTTCAAAGAGTTCCTTTTTCCGGCACTTTTTATTCGTGGGTCAGACATGTTTACTGTGCATTCTGCGGTCCAGGACAGGTAATAGAGTCATGACCAGGTTCAACTAAAATAGTGGTTCAAAGAATCCTTTTTTTCTGGCACTTTTAATTCTGTGGGTCAGACAGGTTTTTGTGGACATGTTGGGTCCATGACAGGTAATAGTCAATGTCCAGTTCCAACTAAAAAGTTTTCAGAGACTCCTTTTTCCGCACTTTTTAATCTTGGGGTCATGAGAGGTTAATAATGGTCAAAATGCGGTCCTGGACAGGGTATAAGTAAATGTCCAGCTCAATTAAAAAGGTGGTTCAAAGACTCTCCCCCGAATTAACCATTTCCCCTGTGCTTTTTTAATCTGTGGGTCCAGTGCAGGTTTGAGGGTCAGGCTGCGGTCCAGGACAGGATACCAATAGTCCTAGTTACAACTAAAAGTGGTGGATCAAGATTCCCTTTATCTGGCACTTTTTAATCTGATGGTCATACAGGTTTAATGGTCAATACTGCAGTCCAGAAAACAGTAAATCCCAAGTGTCCAGTTCAATTAAAAAATTGGAGGTTCTACAGAGTTCTTTTTCCAGCACTTTTTAACCTTGGGTCAACAAGGTTTCTGGGGTCATGCTGCGGTCCCAGGACAGGTAGATACAATGTCCAGTTCATCTAAAATGGTGTTTCAAAAACTCCTTTTTCGGCATTTCTGTTTTTAATCTTGTCCGTTCATAACAGTTTTAATGGTCATAACTGTTGGTCCAACAGTATAGTTAATGTCCAGTTCAACTAAAATGGTGGTTCAAAAACTCCTTCAAAAAGATTCAACGACTCCTTTTTCCGGCACTTTTTAATCTGTGGGTCAGACAGGTTGTGGGGTCATGTTGTTCTCCAGGACAGGAATAGTCAATGACCAGTTCCACTAAAATTTGGGTTCAAAGACTCATTTTTCTGG
The DNA here is from genome assembly GCA_025379985.1 of Phyllomedusa bahiana. Classification (NCBI taxonomy): domain Eukaryota; kingdom Metazoa; phylum Chordata; class Amphibia; order Anura; family Hylidae; genus Phyllomedusa; species Phyllomedusa bahiana. The sequence continues at coordinate 72,150 of JAODAL010014201.1, forward strand.
CACTTTTTAATCATTGGGTCATAAAGGTTTAATGTTCATAATGCGGTCCAGGACAGGTATAGTAAATGTCCAGCTCAACTAAAATGGTGGTTCAAAGACTCCTTTTTCTGGCACTTTTTAATCTTAGGGTCAGACATGTTTAATGGTCGATACTGTGGTACAGACAGTATAGTTAATTTTTTTATTTTATAATGTCCAGTTCAACTAAAAATGGTGGTTCAAAAACTCCTTTTCCAAGCACTTTTTAATTTGTGGTCAGACAGTTTTGGGGTCAAAGCTGGGTCCAGACAGGTAGAGTCAATGTCCATTCAACTACAATAGGGGATCAAAGACTCCTTTGTCCGGCACTTTTTAATCTGTGGGTCAGACAGGTTTAATGGTCATAATGCGGTTTAGGAAAGGTGTAGTCAATGTCCAGTTCAAATAAAAAGGTGGTTCAAAGACTCCTTTTTCTGGCACTTTTTAATCGGTGGGTCATGCAGGTTTGAGGGTCATGTTGCGGTAAAGGACAGGAATAGTCAATGTCCAGTTCAAGTAAAGTGGTGGTTCAGAGACTCCTTTTTCCGTCTCTTTTTAATCGGTGGGTCAGACAGGTTTAGGGTCATGCTGTGGTCCAGACAGGAAATATCAATGTCCATTTCAACTAAAAAGGTGGTCAAAGACTTCCTTTTTTTCCGTCATTCTTTTTATCTGTGGTTTCATGCAGGTTTTGAAGGGTCATGCTGCCCAGTACAGACAGGTATGTCAATGTCCAGTTCCACTAAAATGGTGATTGAAAGACACCTTTTTCCAGCACTTTTTAATCTAAGTGGTGAAACAGGTTTAAAGGTCATGCTGCAGTCCAGGACAGGTATAGTCAATGTCTAGTTCAACTGAAATGGTGGTTCAAAGACTCCTTTTTCCGGCACTTTTTAATCTTTGGGTCAGACAGGTTTTGGGGTCATGTTGTAGTCCAGGGCAGGTATGGTCAATGACCAGTTCCACAAAAAACAGTTCAACGAATCCTTTTCCGGCACTTTTTAATCATTGGGTCAGAAGGTTTAAGTTCATAATGGCGGTCCAGGACAGGTATAGTAATATGTACAACTCAACTAAAATGGTGGTTCAAAGACTCTTTTTCCGGCACTTTTTTAATTCTGTGGGTCTGAACAGGTTAATGTTCCTAATGCGGTCCAGGACGAGGAATAGTCAATGACCAGCGTTCAACATAAATGGGTGTTTCAAAGACTCCTTTTTCTGGCACATTTAATCTAGTGGTCATGCAGGTTTTGAGGGTCATTTCTGTGGTACAGGACAGTTATAGAAAATGTGTAGTCAAACTAAATGGTGGGTTATCAAAGACCCTTGTCCAGGCACTTATAATGCCTATGTCGATAGCCCAACGTAATCGCACACACTAGATACAGTGGTATACCAATATTTTTGTATAATGAAATTATATGTCGTCCATTTCTGTGCCCACAAGAGTTTTGTACTTCAAGAGGAACATATTACTAAAAATATTCAGGAATGCGGTTTTCACAACGTTTTATTATTTGGGGTATTCAATAAGATATGCTGTGAGAGAGTTCTCTCAATTGGGATGTGGTACTTATTCCCTTGCTATTTATGATAATGGTAATCATGGAATGTTAGGGTTCTTTGAAGGAGTCCAAAAGAATTTGTGGTTTCTAGGGTGCCATTATACAATTTTTCATAGCCTTAATATGTTCAATCAGAGAGTTATCTCTTTATAAAAGATAGTAAAGGACTATTGAACAGACAGGGATAGGAAATATCCTAGTGCACAAGCAAACATGCTTCAAAAACTTCAATCAATTATGACTCTGAGAAGGGAGTATATGCGATTTTTTGTACTGCCTGTTTATAATGTGAACATTGGGGTTTGTTTACACGGATTAAATTGCTGCATATCTCGGCACGTATTTCGCCGTGTATTGCGCTTTATATGCAGCAAAATGCGTGCTGCAATTACGGTATTTCATAGCTCTCTATGAGAGCTATGGATTATATGTCGTCTCCCTGCGTGTACAATACGATCGTATTGTGAACGTGCCCTTATTCTAATACATTCTGGAGAGGTGAAGAAAAATATATTGTAGTGTCAGAACACCTCTCCTGGGTTGCCTGTAACTGTGATTTTAACAATTATATGCATCCTACAGGGATAAACTTTTAACTAGTATTATTGACTGAGGAAATACTAAATATCCTACTGTTATTAATCAACTCTGCAGCCACTCTCCACACATTAGTCTTATCACGAAGATTTTAGCTGAGGTCCAGATTCAATCTTTTCATATTTACCTCATGTAGAATATCTTGTAAGGAGTCTTTGACAGTCACTTTGAGGGTACAACTGAATTTTAAACCCTGATATAGGGTTACAAGGTGGCAATTTTTATTTCTATTCCTGGGGAAAAAATCAGGAATTTTTTAAAATAAACGTAATAATAATAATGCAAAAAACTGTAAACCACCCCGGCAGTGGTTAGGGCATTTAACTTCAGGAAATAAATAAACAGAAGACTAAGAAACCTATTATGTTTTGCAATCAAGAGTAATGGAGTCTATTAGTACATGACAATCAGAGTCTAACAGGGGTAATTGGCAGGAGGCTGCACAGGCACATAAGGATCATCTACTAATTTTGCAGAAAATAACGGCTTCTGTATTAAACTAAAAATAAGTTGACAGAGGGGAAATGCTGGCCATGTCTTCAGTCTGTGATTGAATCATCAAGATTCCTCACATATTATTTTTTTAAACCATGTTTTGACTACTGCTGAAAAGGTATGACAGATCTGAATATTCTATCTGTTCCTATGAAGATCTACTCCTCACTAATCTGATCCTCCAGAATAAGCTGTGATAATGCAGACCTTAGAGCTGTTCAAACAATGTAATTTAGATGTAAATTTTCACATTGTTTGAGACTTATTATGGTATGTATTTTGCTCGTGAAATACGCCCGAAAAGAAGCATAAATTACATCATTGTGAACATACCTTCTAAGGTTATTTGCAAGGAGTTTCTCTTTTCTGTCTCTATGATAAATCAAAACTATGTTAGAGTCAAGGCTAAAGACCTATGATGGAAGAATTTGTTTTTGGCTGCCCTTAATGAGAAGGTTGAAGTCTCATGTTTCCCACCGAATTTCTTTAAAATGTTTCAAGAGTCCCCCCTGCTGCAGTAATTAAAATTTTACATGATGCCCTTCATCTATGAGAGAAGCCATTATTGTATAACTCCTAAAACCAAGGAAGCACGCTGCTTCGACAAGGTTTTAAGACTCCAATCTTCTCCTTACATCTGATGTTTAAATTACTTGCAAAGGTAGAATTGCTATCAGGCTTTCATAGGGTTATTAACGAAATCGTCCCATGTAGAACACCCTGATTTATTCCAAATAAATCTAGCAGTTATGAACCTCTGAACATTTTTTAATATGCCAACGTTCGCTGGATGACAGAAGGCAAGAGTCCATCATTGGACAAAGGCTAAAGCCATTAAATAGCATAGAATGTGGGCGGTACTTGCAAGGATGAGTTTATGGCTTTTGACATATTGTTGTATGCACGAAACATCAGCTAGAATTAAGGCTAAATGGGGTTGCTATCACCCTCTTTTGTTTTGGAAAGGGAACCATGCAATTTGTTCTTGTCCTCTCCACCCTTTTAATAAGCACTGGTATCCTTTGGTCAATTTGTATACAGTCTCAATAAATTTTTAGTTTTAAAATATAAATTGTATGCAGACAAGCGCGAGCCAGAGAGCTAAAATGTGTGAGATGCAGAGTCATCAACACTTTAATCCATGATCCATTCTTCAGGTAAAAAAAAAAAAAAATATTTTTGTGGGGATGTCAGGTTACTGATTTATTGGCATAAATCTTGTTTGCTATCTCTGGATCCTCTTCAAACTTCTTCAGCATCAAATTCACTCAAAGGGTTGTCTCACTACTCAGCCCTTTTTTCTTAGTTTTTATTTTGAATTCAAGGGCATGTTTACTAGGCTTCTACTAGTCTGCAGTAAGAATGCCAGGTCTGTAGCTATAGCAACCAGTCTGACAGCCTAATCAGTGGAGATCAAACCAGACAGGTCTGTAGCAATATTGACATGAGGAAGCTGATGCAGCCCATACGAGAGGAATATCAAGAGATAGGTAATGGATACTGTTAATGGACATGATATTGCAAAGTGACTCTTGTTTTTAGCAAGATCTTTAAACCAAAAAAAACGCAACCCTTGCAGTGAGAGAACCTTTAAATTAAGTGGGCTCAAAATTCACCTTATTTAGGGATCAGGATAGACCATGCTCTGTCACAATTATTTTGATCTTAATCTATCTCTATAGCGGTAAAAATGGTCTTTTCTAATTTAGATATGGTTCTGTAAACATCCCCTCAGATGGCCAAATCTCATAAAAAGTGTTATCTATGGCACAATTGTTACAGGAAGAAAATAAGTATTTGATACTCTTCGGATTTTGCAAATTTTCCACCTACACGGAATGGAAAGATCTTTTATCGTAGGTACACTTCAACGTGTAGAGACAGAATCTAAAAAAAATCCCTAAAAATCACATTGTTTATATTTTTAAATAATTAAATTACATTTTAATTGCATGAAATAATTTATTATCAATTATCACCTACCTCCCAGCAAGAATTCCTCTTAGTCTCTTGGGCTAGTTCAACATGGCTTTTTAAACCGCCGTGAATAAATGAATGTCTATGGGGCCGCGTGCTACCGCCCTACCCCCCCCCCCCCCACATTCACCCGGCTCCCCCCCCCCCCCCCCACACGGCGTAACAGCGGGCGAATACGTCCCGCAATTATTGCCCTTGAACCTATCCTTAAGATAACCTATTAGTTTTTCTTTAAAAGACCTCCTGTTTTGAATTGTTACCTTACCTCTATAAAAGACACCTTCAACACACTAAAAAAAAGCTGTCTAAAACACTAGACAAAATTGTAAGACTTGCACAAGTCTGGATGTGCTACAGGACATTAGGCAAGTTACTTGTTGAGAAGAAACACAAGATGACTGGACAATCGTTCCTCATCTGGGCTACACATGTAAGATCTCGCCCAGGTCAGGAATCAACCAAACTACCCGTGGTAATTCTGTTTATGAACTGAATAGAGCTGGACCACATCTCAGAGATTAATTGTTATAACACACTACAGAGTCAAGGATTAAAATTCATACTTACACTAGCACATGTCCCGGCCCATTTGAAGTTTGCCAATTAGCCATCTGGATGACCAGAGGAGCAAGGGAGAAGGTTTTTTGATATCAACTCCACACCTTGTGTTTGGAGAAAAAGAACAACCCCAAGAAAACCATCCCAACCGTGATCAATGGGGGTAGAAACATCATACTTTGTGTGCAATTTCTGCAAAGTTGTCAAATAGTCTCCAAAAAAATGGAATCTTCTCGCAAGAGAACAGAGAGTGACTTTTGATCATTATTCTACTAGTTTGCCGTCGCAAACAAACTATATCATTTCTCTATATATATAAACACTAAATGTAACTTTAATATGTATAACTCTTTACCTCTATGCACACTATTTAAAAACCCTGATTTCTTAACCTCACCAAATAACCCTTTGTATCTTCTGAAGAAGGAATAGCCTCCTTTTCTATTATCAAGCTTGGTGAGCAAAACCACCCATTCACAGAAAGCCTTATTATACAGCAATTTGCTAACACCAGTAAGGGATCCCAAGCTACCCTACTTGGGCCGGACGTCCCTAATCTAAGGGACATACAAAACAAATAAGGCCCGCCCTTGTCACAGCCTGCTTCATCGTGTGGACACTTTTATATCATAGGTAAAATCACAATTTAAAAAAAGTCATGCCTGACCTCCCCAACATGTTCCACCAGCACCTGGCTGTCATCAGGGGTTAGAGGTCTGTATCCCATATGGACTACGCTATTCCTTTTAAATCAGTTAAGGTTACACAACACTTATTCAGGGCATCCGCCAATCTGGCCATCAAGAATCTACAAAACCCACACCCCCCTTCCACTCTTCCCTGCACGCACACTAATAATATGTCTGCAAACTGCTTGCACCCTGCTCCCATAACCAACAATTGCTCGACAAATACACCATCTCCATAACGGGCTTGCACCATATCTTACCATGCTGGCCTGCGCCCGCATACTGTACCAAAATGGACATTACTGCCCTGGCTATGATGACTTCTGTCCCATTTCTCCTCTCATATTATTGCGTCTGCCTGGCTCACCTAGAACGGACTAAGCAAAATAGTTGTTATTTACATTCCACAGCACACTACCAGCTTTACAGCTCCCATAACCCATTATCCTCCATGTCTAATATTCATATTAATTGGGAATATAGACCTCCATTTGTACTCTACCACTATTGTCATAGTCTCTCTCCTATAAAGCCTTTTCCTTTATAATGTAATATACCTATACATTAAATAAAGCTGCAGGCTTTATTAAGATACATATTCCATTTACTGTACACTATGTCTTAGTTATCTTTCCCATAAAGCACTTCCTCTCTTTTATATCTAAAATACATATTTATTTTAATAAAGCTGCCAGGCCCAATGGTTAGCCCGCCCTCCCTCCGCAGTTTTCAACCTTCCTACCCTTCCCATTAAAAGATTCTGTTCGTACAGGTCACCGGCTACCACCTATAATTCATTACATCAAAATGGGAGCATGCAAAATTTCAGCACAAACAACTCCACTGCATCTGCACACATTTCACTGCAAAACAAACTGCAAATCAAAGTTAGCACAAAATCTATGCAGCGAACAGAAACAAGTAAATAAATGTCACACATGAAGAGATGGTAAACTACTCCCGAGCTCGTCTCGCGCAACAATAACGCAGTGCATATAACATATACCTCAGCTGCCAAAAACCCCCTCATTGCCAGAAACAATATACATACAATCCCAATTTTGTTTAAACAGAAAACCGTGGCCTCACGTGATTTAACACCTCTCATCATTCAAACACAGGGAAAACTAATGACAACATGGATGCAGAGGGGGGCAGGAAGTAGATGGGAAAGATGAGAGAAAAAAAAACAAAAAAACGATGTGAACTCTGATGCTTCCATATCATATATTCCACGTGCTACGTCCACTGACCTGACTTAAATCACATATTACATGTTTTCTCAAGAAATATTATATAGGATCAGCAATGATTAAATAAATATGCTGAAAATGAAAAGCCTTAATTTAGCCTTTTGGGGTTCAATGTATTGAGTCTGTATATCCATCTGGCCTTTTTCCCTCAACAAAACTATCATCCAACGCCCTTTCTTTCCCCTAGCTTTTTTCACACAGATGCCCCAGAATTTTAGCACCCTCTATTTCACCATTATTTACTTCCAAAATGTGTCTTCGCTAAGGGGTGTCACCTCTAGTTTTAACCCCTTAACGACCTTTTGCGTATCAGTACGACCCAGGCCGCTAAGGGGCCTTTGCAAGGGGAGCGCTCCACTACGCCCCCCCGCATAGCCGCCGGTGTTAGCGGCAAATCGCCGCTACACCCGCAGTAACAGCGCCGCGGGTGGCTCCGCTCGCTGCGCTGTTTTATTTTTTTTTTTTTTTCCCAATATATTTATTGAGGTTCATGACAGATTAACAACACAATTACAAAGACATGCATAATATACAATCTAGAAGGAATCTAACAAAGAGTAATTTCCTACCAGTCAAAGTCCATTGGAACAAGCAATTCAAATATACATGTTTTGTGAATGACATGGGAGGAATGCACCGAATGTGAAGGGATGTCCGTGTCGTCACAGCTGTCCAAACTGAACAATGAAAGTAACATACATTTGAAAACAGTGTGAGTGAGTGCCTGAGGATATAAACACCTGTCAGCACACCAGGTTTTCAGTGCTTACAATAAAGAATTAAAAAAGAATAAAGGGAAAAGAACCTCAGCAGCCAATTATTATTTCTAGTATTTTTTATAACAACCTAAAACAAATAATACGTAACAATCAACCTTAGAACATCTGCGCCAGCCTAACACCTCGGGATATTAGATTCGTAGTGCTTTTATGGATAGATAAATATATATAGATAAATGGGGATCAGTAAAGGGTCTTCCTTGCGCCTCCCAGAGAGAAGAAAAAAAAAAGAAAAACACTAAGTCAGATATCTACCCACATGCGGAAAGGATTTGGCACCCTTGCGTCCCGACATTAGCCTGGTTTCTGTTCCTAACATCCCCACATTCCTGCAACCTCAATCTCCCCAAAGTGTTGGTCAGATCCCCCTCTAGGTACCATGTTGTGAGGAGGAACGGCTGGACGAGTTGAGTAATTTCACCTTCTGTGAGGAAGGCTTCAAAAAAAAGGTTTTCCAAGTGCAAAAAAAAAGGAAAAACCCTCTGTTTAAGTAGATTTTTGGCCATTTCACTTCCAGTTTTTTCTAAACCAAGGTACATTTTTTACCATTTCCAAACCTCGCTCATAGTCAGTATATACCCCCTTTCCCTTTAGGCCTCTATTCAGCAAACAACTCTTTGCCGGCAAGGAGAATATTGTGAGGGAGTTTTTGCGTGTGTAAACCATCTGTAAGTCAATGAAAAAGAAAGAAAGTTGGGAGTGAAGGGCCCCTGAAACCCCCCAGCTGTCCCCAAGATTGTCAAGCAGTTCACTCCCAAAATGGCTTGAAATTAGGGCAGAACCACAGCCATGAATAGGTTCGTTTGTCAGTTGATTGGCACATTGGGACAAGCCGTTTTACGATTGGGGCCTGGGAGTGTGGTGGAATGTAAGAATCCATTATCTGCTTGGTGGGATGATACGAAGTATGTTTCCCGCCAGTTCTCACTAATGATGGTATTACAGACTCATGTCCACCCTTCCAACTAAATCTAACGGGCATCTAATATTTGTAAATTCAACCTCCCACTTAGCGAATATCAGAGAGGGTTCATCCGGGACCGTTGAGTCCCGCAATTTAGCATATAGCATAGAGAGAGTATGACAATTTGATTTTGGTCCTATAATAATATCAAAAATGTTGGAAGGGAATTCTTTGTCCAGTTTCATGACCCTAGATCTCAAAAAGCTAATCACCTGACTGTAGGTAAGAAGTGCAGTAGGACATGAGGAAATCAGCAGTCAGGCAAAGAGAAGATCTTTAAGGACCGTGGTAAGAAAAGTGTCCTGCATTTTTAAGGCCCTTATCTTTCCATTCTAAGAGATGGCTATTTCTCACCCCCTGTGGGAATTCCGGATGGCCCTGCAAAGGCATGTGTTTACTAAATAATGCCAGGAGTTTAAATAATTTACGGCATATCTTCCATGTCGCAATGGTGTCCCGCATCAGGGAACAGGACCTAATGTTGGGCGGGATGTGGCTAAACCTAGTATGGAGGAGGGCGGAGAGGTCCCAAGGGGAAGCAAGTAAGGATTCCAAATCGGTATTAGAATAGTAGGATGTCTGCTTAATCCAATCCAGACAATGTACCTAGAGATTTCTTGCTAATTTATATTTTTCTGACGTCCTGACAGGTTTACAACCGCCATAGTGTCTAGGGAATCAAAGCTTAGCCAAAGCAATCCTTGGCTTTTTTTTTGCCCAAATAAATTTTGAAAGCCCATGTATTTTTTTTATATCAAATTCTCAAGCATAAGGGTATAGGTCTAAGGGGAAAAAGGAGTATTGGCAAACTCATCTTACGAAAGTAAGTTGCATCTGGCTAAGAAGAGTGAAAAGGGTAATTGAGACCTCTCTCCAATACCCAAGAATTTTCAATATAAGGGGAGGGTAGTTTAGGTTATAGAGTGAGTCTGGAGATTTGCCTATAAATAATCCTAGATACTTAATTGAGATTATAAGTCGATTGAAAGGGGTGTTTGCCAGTCTAAAGATAAGAGGTGGGGGCTCTGGGTACAATCTCGAGGATCCTCCGAATTAGATCTTGATTCTAAATCCCAATAAAGTGCGAAAACTTATTTGGTGGAAGAGTTTGGGAGATCCCTCTCTGTTGTTCAAGAAAGAATAGGACATCATCGCAAAAAACCGTTACTTTCTGCTCCATACAGACGGATTGCAATACCCTCGAAAACCTAGACAGTGATAATGAATCTGGCAAAGAGGCTCTAATGCCATTGAAAGAGGTAAGGGGAAAGGGGCACCGCTGCCTATGCCGCGCCTTCAAGCAAAGGTCCAGACAGGAAACCAGGGAAGAGCAATTCTTCCTCCGGTTACTGTAGAGAGCGCTAAGAACTGCATATGCCCGGTAGCCCTATTTATTGAGGACCAGACCCACCATCCCCAATCACACATGAATGCTTTCTCCGTATCAACCGTGTCTATGCCGAGGGAGATTATGTTTTGCTAGTGTGTTATTTTATTCATCAAGGACGAGTAAAACCTTTACCTAATGTTGGCTGTACGTACCGATCTGCATAACAAACCAACCTGGTGTACTATTAATCTAGATAAATGGGCTAGCCTACATACATAATTTTGGACATAATATCAGGTTCTAATTTAACAAGGATAGTCGAGATGAAGAATCCTGGGCCGGTCCTTACTGCATTTGGGATGATTATAATATGACGGTATTCAATGAGTATGGATGGTCCCTGTGAGATATAAGTTTAAATAGATTCTGTAGGCAAACGAGACATGAATTTCAGAACTTTTGAAAACTCCCCATTAAAGCCATCAGTCCTGGGGCCTTACTCTTTTTTAATTTGTTATGGCATATTTCAATTTCTATGTCCTAACGTAGGGTGATGGGAGCGCCAAGGAGATCCACGTCCTCTCTGGTAAGGCCTGGGATTGAAACCTTTTTTAACCAGGCATAGAAGGCGTGATCATCCAGATGCTCATCCTCGTATAGCTTTTGGTAAAAGGAGCGTAGGATTTCAGTGACCTCTGTCCCTTTCGACTTGAGAACCCCTTCATGATCCTTCAGGCGGGGAGAGGGGCCGGGGGGAAACGGCCTTTTGCAAATCTAGCCAAGAGACGGCCCGGCTTGCTCCCAAATCGGAACAATCTGGCTTCCATCTTAGATCGGAATAAGAGTTCTCTCTTCTCAAGCCAAGCTTCATAATTTTGTTTTGCCAATTTCCATTCGCGTTTGGCCTCAGGAGAAGAGTGACAAAGAAAGGGGTTGTAAGCCACTCGCAGCTTATCACTTAAAGCGCTAATTTTCTTGGATAGTTGTTTTTTGGTTCGCGAGGCGTATTCAATCAATTTCCCCCTTAAGACCGCCTTAGCAGTTTCCCAGTATAATTGCGGGTTATCAAAAGTGACTTCAATTGAAAAAGTAAATTCCTCACCATTTTTGAAGGAGACGCATTTAATTCTTCCCCTCTTGTTTAAGAATGGGGAGAAACTCCATATAAAATCTGATCCTCGCAAGGCCGGTCCAAAGGGTGCAAACCACCGAGAATGATCTGATATAACAAGTTCACCTATTTGGTATCTCCGGCTACCCACGAGGAGAAGTGTTGTGGACAAAGTCGTAGTCAATTCTTGTCCAAGAATTGTGTGGGTATAATATGGGAAAAATTCTCGTCCTTCTGTTATTCAGCGCCCACACAACCGCAACAAAATTTGCATTCCTATTCTCGCGCGAGCGTAGCCAGACACGACTTATCTCCACGAGAGGTTCTAAGAGTAGCAGGGCCCCGTCTATCCTCAAGGTAATGCATGGTAGAATTGAAGTCACCGCCAATAATCTTAAGGTCTACAACGTCTCCTAATATGTTTGTCTCTAATTGCTTAAAAAAGCGGTGACTTCCTAAATTTGGGCCATACACATTATGTATAGACAAGAGTTCCTCTGATGTTTGTATGATAATGTTGGACCATCTTCCTTGGGCGTCATGTTTATGAGTAACGACAGAGCCTCTGACACTGTTCCCTATAAGAGTCAGAACCCCCGCTTTATTGTCAACCGCAGGGGACCCATAAACCTGGCCGACCCATAATCTCTTCATCCTTTCAAAGTCCTTTTCGGGTAAATGGGTCTCCTGCAGGAGAGCAATATCTATCTTTAAGCGCCTTAGATGACGTAAAACCATTAAACGTTTGCTGGGAGAGCGCAGACCCTTGACATTCCATGTTACTATCCGCATAGAATTTGTATGTTAGATAAACAGAGGAGGGGTTTCCAGCGGGCGCAGCAAAAACAAGAACATAACTCGGGGGTAGACCATCCCCAGCACACTGAGGGAAGAGAACAACACAAATGTTCCCCCATGTAAATGTGCAACGAGACTTCACTTTTTTCCATCATGGAGTGGGCTAAGAGATAAATGAGACCCATAATACAGAGATTGAACAGCCCCGCGACATCGGGGAATTGACATTAGAAGCCTGAATTACCTATGACATATAGATATATGCCCACCCTTATACATACACATATTTTTCCTTATTTATTTATTCTTTTTCTTTGTTTTTTCTTTTCTCTTCCCCATACAGTATGTCAGGAGCGGACCCAGTCAGTCCCCCCAGCCCGAGCACGAAGCCCGGGCGGGGGAGATCCAAAGGCGCCCAGCCCCACCGCCTATATTGTCAAAACAGTAGATTAGTTACTTGCTGAAGGGCAACCAGCTCGCTAAGGCCCAACTTTTTCCCTTTTTTCCCCTTTTTTTTTCCCTTCCCCTCCCCTTTCTCAAGAAAAGAAAAGGATACATGAAGTGCCGGCTCTTAAACCTTACATGAGATTCATCAAAGTCATTGAGTGGAACACAGGTTCTCACGAACCACCAACGTGGCAAGATCCAGGTGGCAGTGGGTTTCGTCCATGGAGTCATCTTGGATGCCTGACGTTTCCGTTGTTCCTTTGGGCTTGCTGAACGGGTAGATTGAGATGGGCCTGTGTCCTCTTCTAGCAGGTCAGAGTTTCTTCTGGAATGGAGAGAGAATCTCGACGATGAGGCATTCCTCTCTGGAGATAAGGAAGGAGGTGAAGATCGGATTTCCCCTCTTTGACGTTGAAAGTGGCGTCTTGCTTCTTCAGGAGAGTGAAAGGTAGAGGTGTTTCCATTTCTGTGAAACACTTTCAGGACTGCTGGATACAAAAGGGCGAATTTAATCTGATTACGAAATAAGTCGGAGCAGATGGTGGAAAACGCTCTCCGTTTCTTTACGACTTCCGCCAAAAAGTCCCCCAAAAATTTTTAAATTTCTTTCTCCCTTTTGGGGAAGATAAATCTGAATTGACCCTCTTGAAGCCCCCCAAGAAAACCCAAACCCTTTTGCCCAAAAAATCTAAAAAACTTGCAGTTTAATTTGGGCCCGGGGGGTCTCTCTCTCACCCTCGGGAGGTATACCTTCTTCTTGACTGCACAAGTCCCCAACCTCTTAGATCGGGGCCCAAAGTCTGTGTGCGGGGCCCCCCCCTTTGGGGAAAAAAGGTCTAGTTCAGACCAAGTGCTTCGGGAAAGATTTTTCGCTCGCAAAGGGTGGGTAAGTCTTTTGGGGAGAATTGCTTCAGTGTTTCCCCCTTAAAATTCTCGGGATTTTTTTTCTCCGAGATCTATTCCCGGGGTCTTTCGATTTTTTTAACCACTCGGGGCCCCCTTTTTTTCCCGGGTTTTAACATTAAAGATTTCTGAGCGGGGTTTTTTCAATATCAGTTTCCCCATCTCTTGGTTTTGGGAAAGTTCGGGGTCTTTTCTAAGCGCTCTAAATTTGGACTTTAACATCTGCCCTTCCCCTGTGCCAAAAATTATGGCAACAAAATTCCTTTAAAGACCTTGGAATCGTGAATTTGTTTTTTGAAAACCTCAGCCACTTTTGGGATTTAAAGTCTTTTCCACCCGGGCCCTAACGGGGGAAAAAGGTGCATTTTGGGGCAGCTTCTAGTATTGAGTTAGTGGAAGAGGGACCAACTGCCGGGGGAAATTGGGGGGTTAAACCCCAAATTCAAAAACCCCAAGGGGGGGACCCCTCCAAAACAGCCCTGAGGAGGGGGCTGGTCAAGAGATCTGGTAGAAAAAGCCTTTGGGTTTGTTTTAGCCTTTCCCCTGCCTTTTTTGCTTGGCCTTTTTGTACCCCCCAAATTTTGCAGAGGTATTTTTCCATATAATACAAGTCTGTATTCCTGCAAGCCGGCAGAGTTGGTGACAAAAAACAAACAAACAGATAAACGAGATGAAAAAGATCCCTTTTTATACCCGGTCACCTGTTCTTGGGGAGATAGGGTTTTGGGGGGTTTTCCGAACCCCCGTTTAGATTTCTAAAGCTTTGTAGTAGGGGATTATAAACATTTATAGCTGTTTCTCTGAGCTGTGGTAATGTTGGATTATTTAAACAGATACATCCCTCAGAGCTACTGCATATGCGTTCCAAAAAAAACAGGATTCGCCCCCCTGCTTAATTGTAAAACTTGGCTCTTTTTACTGATGCAGGGTTGGGGAATTGATGATTATGAAAGATGATGGGCCCGACGGGGGGGGGGGTTAGGGGTAAAACAGCCTGCAGCTCTGGAAAAAATCTTGCCCCCCTTTAGGAAGCTGATGGTTTTAAGGGGGGGTGAGGGGGGGGTGTAGCAGAGGGTTAAAATGGCAACTACCAACTTGTGGGTATTTTCAAGGGGGTGCTGGGGACTGCCGGGCATCTAGCTGGGGCGGGTTGGGGTTTTCCTGCAATAAAAAGAGGAGCGCGGGCGCGTTTCACTTCCTGGCGGGCCCGGGGGAGCGCAGCTTCCGGCCGGCGGCGAGTGCGTTTGTCACCTCGTTGGGTCGCGGCTTCACCGGCTCCTAAGTGTTCCCCGCGGCCTCCTCACGTGTCGTGTGGCAGAGGGAGCGTTCGGCAGGCTTCTTTGGCGGGTATGTTGCCCGCGGATTTTGTCCCCGATTCACGGAGCTCCCGGGCCGCGTCCTCACTCCATGATGGCGCCGGGAAGGAAAGTCGTTCGATACATTTGGGGACTCAAAAGGTGTCGTTTTTTCTGGGGATCATTTAACCCTTTCCCCTTTTTTTTCTGATTTTGGTTTTCCCCCCCACCACCATGATTTACTTCTCCCGGCTACCAAATCGTCCCCGCAGAATTTGGGCACAAAAATCTTAGGGAAACCTCACTTTTCCCCGCACCTCACCCCCCTGCCCCCCACCTCTGACAAAACTTCCCCAAAAGGTTTGGGAGAGGGAATTAAAACCCCGCCTAGCTCCTAGAGGGGGAAAAAACAGGGGAATTTACCCCCCCCAGATGTGTGTTTCCAAAAATGGCCCGTACCATCAGAATCATATTTCCCGGTTAAAATAGCCCCCCTTAAATAAGGGTTTGGGAGGCTCCCGGGAGGGAAGTAGGGAAAAACATACGCCCCCCGGAAGGTAGGGCAGGGGTTTCATAAAACCCCCAGGCAGGGAGGAAGTGTAAAGGGAGGCCCAGGTAGTTTTAAATAGGCCCCGTAAAGGGCCCCCTTGGCTGGTTTTGGGGGGCCCCAGGTAAACTAGGTTTGATTTGGCTATATGGGGGGCTCACATAGGTAGGTAGGTAAAAAAGGCTATAGGGAGCCCCAAATTAAAGGGTTTGCAGGCTTTAGCTAGGCAAAACGGGGGGGCCCCTTTATGCAGCCAGGGTTTTTGCAGGCTATAGGGGGCCCCCCCATAGGCAAGGTTTTGATGGCCTTTTTAAGGGCCCCAAAAATGGCAGGCAGGGTTTTTGGAAAGGGGTAAAAGGGGGGCCCCGATTTTTTAGGCAAACGTGTTTAGGGAGGGTTTTTAGGGGGCTTATAGGCAGGCCCGGGGCTAGGGGAGCTGTAAGGGGGCCCTATATAGTTAGTCAGACGCGTCTAAGTATAAAAGGGGCCCCTATATATAGTCAACAGGGTCAAAGGTTTGCTAAAAGGGGTCCCAAAAGTCAGGGAGGCAGGGTCTAAATTAGTAAAGGGACCAAAATTACAGCTCTGGAAAAAATTAAGGGGAACCCCTGCAAAATTTTTTTAAATTTCCCCTGATTTTGCTTTTTCAAATTTGTTTTATTTTAGAGAAAAATGTACATTGTTAAATTTTATTATAAAAACTACTGGGCAACATATCTCCCAAAATTTAAAGCAAAAAAAGTATTTTTTTGCAGTAAAGAAACTCCCTTTAAAATAATAAAAAAAGAACATGTTTGTCAAACTCAAAAAATGCAAAAAGGGGGGGAAAACAAGTTCATA